>CATKHJ010207798.1:0-26366 GCA_949750685.1 Vernicia montana | reverse complement strand
AACTATTGGTGAAAATTAAACTCAGTTTCAATTATTTTTATCATTATACCAAAATTTCATTAAACATCAAATTGGTATAGTAATTTAGTGATGGATATTTCATATTTGTCTTGTTATAGTATAAGAGTTTAAGTACTCAGATTTTTATCAAACTCCTTTTTTTTTTTTTTTTTTTTAATTATTTAATAAAAAATATTATTATTATTATTAAATGTAAGAGGGCATCTATGTATAATGTATATATGATCTGCAATTGCAGGCTGCCGTTTATGTAGTAGTGAAGAAAGGAATCATCACATGGTAAACAAGTGGAGTGCTTATGAGAATTTTGTGAAATTAAAGTTTTTACAACAAGTTGAGTGTATAATGGGTGATACCCTTGTGGTTGATTATTATTATATTCTATCTAATTTATTAGTATTATTATTAATTATTGTTATTATTATAAAGAATGATATCTTTCATCTTCTGCAAACAATCTCTCTGAATCACCCATTTGCATATGTATGTATGGTGCCTTGAAAATAATGCCCTCATCATGGTGTTTGATTATCCTATATGTATATATGGTTTTATATAGGGGAAAGGTACCCCCCAAAAAAAAAAAAAAATCCATAAACTTTTATCATTGGCTCTATTACATCCTTCCTTTTTGTTTTTATGCAATTAAATCTAAAATTATTCAAAATGGTTCAATGAAACTCATAGTTAACTACTGTTAATTTTTCCATTAGTCTTATAGGCTCTATCAATAAAATATTATATATATAAGAAAATCAAAAATAAAAATGCTAAAAAAAATAAAATGACTAAAAAATAAAATTATAAAATATTAAAATTTATATTAGTTTTTTTTTTTTTTTTTAATGAAAAGAGTTTTAGCACAAATACGTACTTGTCATTTAAGTTTTGCTCTAAACTCAACATTAAAATTTTCCTTAAACTAGTTTATTTTGTTTTTGTATACTATTACAATCATTTGAAAAAAAAAAATAGTATATATATTTACTATTTTCTATTTATTTTATTATACTTGTATTTATACATAAATTTATTTAAAAATCATTAAATTCACACATAATATGATAATATATATCGAAAATAAATTTTAAAGTTAAATTTAAACAAACAAAAACAGATCATAAATGAAAAGAAAAAAAAAAGTCATATAAATGAGTCAATTCAAATTTTAGTTGGAAATTTATTATTAGTTTTAGAATTAGTTAAAGTTGAATGACCAAAATAATTTGGATTAAACTTGGTTTTACCTCTAACCATCCAACTTGACCCACATTATAACAATCCTAATTTTAATGGTTGGACTTATATTATTAAAATTTTTTACATTAACTTCAAAATTTATATATATAATTTGCATTAAATTTATTATATATGTTTAATAAGTTAGGGATAAATCAAAATTTAATTCAATATATATTAAATATGGTATGAAAATGCATAACATTAGTGATAAATAAATTAAAAATAATAAATTTGAGTATCTTAAGAATATGTCTATATGAAACTAAAATCACAATTTAATAATTTTTATCAATAATTTTTTTCCTACAAAGATTCAACAATTAGTTCAAATTTTGAACGTATAAATTAGAACTACTATAAGACCAACATTTTTTTTTTTTTGGATGTTATTACTCATTCCAAGCACTAGGAAGCCTGGTTGTCTATTATACTAAAATTATAAAATGCTAAAAATTATATTATATTCAAAAATATAATTTTATTTTTTAGTCTTATGAATTTTATTTTTTTAATCTTCTTTAGCATTTTTATTTTTTTCTTTTTGATTTCCTTGTATATATAATATTTTATTGATAGAGACCAATAAGACTAACGGAAAAGTTAACAGCATTTAACTTATGGGTCTCATTGAACCATTTTGAATAGTTTTGGATTTAATTACACCATTAAAAAAAAAAAAAAAGACTTAATAGAGCCAATGGTAAAAATTCAAGGGTTTTTTTTTTTTTTTTTTTTTTTTTTTTTTACCTTTGCCCTTTTATATATATTTAAAATTTTTTTAAAAAAAATTGATAATACACATGGAATAATTAGAAGAAGTAATTACGTGTTAAATGTTAACATTATTTACAGTAGACCTATGATTTGGGACCGTTTGGGGTTGCGTTTAGAAAAAGAGTTTTTCAATAAAAATAATTTTGAAAAAACAGTTTATAAAAAATAATAAAAACCAATCAATTAAATAAAAAAAAATTCTAAACCTATTTTTTTTAACCCTTAACAGTAATTTTAAACGTACATTTAGCGGTTCACGCCATCAACATGATGTGTTGGTATACTAATTTCACCAAATAATTTTTCTAATGAGAAGATGGATTCAGCCATTCAGGTAAGAATTTTTCAATTAGAAATTTTCTTTATTTGGTATATTTAATTTTTTTTGGAGTAGCTTTAATTTCTTTAAAACAAAAAATTGTTAGGTGTAGAATATTTTCTTTCCTTTATTTTATCATTATTAGTCATCAACTTATGTGGACTATTATTTTATATCTCTTAAATTATATTAAAAAATTATATTAGATATTTATTACACATTAATTTTTTTTTTGACGCTTAATTAATGAATGTTAATTGTTTTTTGTCAATACATATATACTTTTGGTTTTTAGTATTCCCTTCATTTTAAAATATATGTGGTTTAATATTTTAGCACACGAATTAAGAAAACTATTAAATTATCACAATTCAAAAATTGATGTATGATATATTCAAATTACATTAGTTTGCGTCAATTTTTTTTTATACAACTCATGTCACCTAGCATTATCCAAAACTAAAATATCCCTTTTTTTTTCATATGGAGAAATAAAAATAATTAATACAAATATTTACTGAAAAAATAATGAGAATGTAAAATTGAAAAAGAATAATAAATACCTTATTGAAATCCTAAAACGATACATATTTTGAAAAAAAATATCTCTAAAGTAACAAATATTTTAGAACGGATAAAGTATTTCGGAGGAGATTAATATTGGTGATTGAGAGACTTAAATATTGACGTCCATATAATTTATATAAAAAAAATTCAACATTATTCTTTAAACATGAAATATATGAATTGCCATTTCAAAATTTTGTAATTTTGAATTTTAAATTTTAAATAAATGATTGAAATTTAATATAACGATTCATTTTCTGAAAAAATAAAAACTAATTTATCATAAAATTCTAACAAATTGTTTTAAATGAAAGAATTGAGATAGTAAAAATATGATAAATAAATAATAGAGAATTGAAATGTAAAAAATTATACACCATTGACAAAAAGAAAGAAAGAAAGAAAAGGAAGTAATTAAAAGGTTTGAACGAGGGTTGCCAAAAGAATGCTTAAGAAGCAACAACTATCATTGGCCAATCAATCAGAAATAGTAGCTGGCACCATCATGATATCTATAGTTATCACTCAAATGAATAAAATGTTAAATAATCTTGCTCAATTTTAATTAATTAACCTCATTTAATTAACTTGGTTATTCTTTTGTTTTTCATACATTTTCATTATATACACATATATCAACCAACTATACAACGTGATTGATAGATATGTGTAGATGAAATCACGCACAAACTACAAGATTGCTCATTAAATTTAGATGAAATTTAATAGTAAAGTTATTTATTAGAATCAAGGGGAAGTTACTCGCAAGAGAAAGGGGTAATAGATTTTAAATTTTTTAAAATATAGTATTAATAATATTAAACTTAATCAAAAACTGGTTTGAAACTGGTCTAAATCATGAATCGGCTCGAGTCAAATTTGAAATTGAATCGATTAAAAAGGGACGATTCATGAACCGACCTTGAACCTTATTGATGTAGGGCCGGTTCAGGGTCCCTTCATCATCGAATCGGACTGAAATCTTCAATTTCAATCCAATTTTAAACTGTAAGAATATATATATATATATATATATATATATATATATATATTACTATTAGTGCACAATGAGTAGTGCACGGCGCAACGATCATAAGACTGTTCACACGACCGTTGCACATTGCAACAGTCTTATGATCGTTGCAATGTGCACCGTTGAGTACACTATGCAACAACTATTTTATTTTATTTTTAATTCTTCTATAAATAGCTTCAAAATCTTATTCCAATTCCATTATCTCAATTCTCAAATCTCTCAAATTTTTACATTCTCTCAAATCTCTCAAATTTCCTTCTATTATTCTTTGTTCATAAATTTGATTCACAATTTATATTCTTTTACTACTATTCTAATTTCTTAGTTAAAATTTTTTAATTCCTTAATTAATTTATATATCAATCAATTCATTTACTACCATTATCACTTTTTTTATTTTTCCAAATTTCTCATTTTCTCCTTCAATTATCAAATTGAAAATGGCAAGTGGTGGAGGTGGTGGAAGATGATTTTTTTTAAGGAAGGAAAAGGGAAAAATTGGCGAAACATTTAGCTTTTCCCCTCCAAGAGAATTTTATGAAAATGATCAATAAACTAAGAGTATTAATTTGGAGCAAGATTATGAGACACAAGAAGAAGAAGAAGAAGAAGTTGTGCCTAGTAAATGATTAAAATCTAATATTTTCATCAAGCGTTTTAAGAAGAAGAAAGTAGAAGATGGTCATTATGCCATTTGCAATTATTGTAACTAACAATTTTCTTGTAAGTCCGGTAATGGATATAGAATACTAAGAAGACACTTGTCATCAAAGCACAAGAATGTCATAGTATTGATTTCATCCAGGCACAAATTATTGAGTACACTTCATCTAACTCTTCTAATTTATTTTGTTATTCTGATGAAAAAAAATAGGGAAGCATTAGCTAGATGTATTTTTGTTAAGCATTTATCTTTTAATTTTGGTGAAAAATGTGGTTTTATTGATTATTGTCAATAGACTCTAAATCTACAAGCAAAACGCATTCTTATGACAACTCTTACACGTACTGTGCACAAACTTTTTCAAAAAAGGAAAAAAGAATTACAACATTTTTTTTGCAAATTATAAAAGTAAAGTTGTTATTTGTTCTTATATTTGGAGTGACTATTGGCAAATTCATTTTTAATTACATGGAAATTACATGTCATTGGATTGATGATTAATGATTAATCCAAAAAAAGAATAATTACATTTAGAGTTTTTGATAAAATAAAACATATTCCTGAAAATATTTTTAGAATGATTAATTTTATTTTAGATGAATACAATTTAGTGAAAAAAAAATTATGTTGGTTTTGATAATGCTGCTGCTAACACTTTTTCTATTACTGATTTAACCAAAATTTATGAACCTTTTTGCGGTGTAAAATTTTTTCATGTTAGATGTGCTTGTCATATATTAAATTTATGTGTTCAAGATGATCTTAAATCACTTGATTTTTTTAAGCCCCATTAAAAAAATAATTAATCAATTGTGGATTAAACCACAATTGATGAAAGAGTGGGGTAAATTTTGTAAATCAAACTGAAAAAGACCAAGAAAATTTTATAAAGATGTTCCAACTTATTGAAATTCAACTTATGAGTTATTAAATGAATATTTTGCTTACAAAGAATTGTTATGTAACTTTTTTTTAAAAATTTAGTAATGATTTTGTAATATTTCTACATCAATGGACTGCATGCAAAAAACATTTGGATGTTTTTAAAGTTTTCAATGATGCAACTTATACATTTTTTGGTATTTATTTTTCTACTTCTACTTCTCATTTATTTTTGATGGAGTGCATAAATGTTGTCTCTGTTTTGCAAGAAAATCAAAATGATGATGATTTGAAAGAAACAATCAAAATGATGAAAACAAAATGGCTTGCATATTATGAAAATATTCCATTTCTTTATTTTGTTGTTTTGGTTTTTGATCCTAGGATTAAACTTGATGGTTTGTAAGATTATTTATCAATTTATTATGATTCTTTAGATATTTCAGAAACCGTTAGTGTTATTACAATTTTGCATCAAGTAAGGCATATAGTTATTGATTTATATAATGAATATTATAGTAGTGTAGCATCATCAGTGGTTCCATTTATTTCCCAATCAAGTAGACAAATTGGGACAAATGTTCCTCTATCTAGAGTACAACAACTACTTCTACAAAGACAAAAAAACCTAGGG
The DNA here is from genome assembly GCA_949750685.1 of Vernicia montana. NCBI lineage: Eukaryota > Viridiplantae > Streptophyta > Magnoliopsida > Malpighiales > Euphorbiaceae > Vernicia > Vernicia montana. The sequence goes on along the minus strand of CATKHJ010207798.1, from coordinate 20,227 downwards.
CTTCAAACACCATTTCTAAATTTAAAATTTATTTAACGACTTATTTTGAGTTTGGTGATGATGTAGTAGCTGTCAATTTTTCTATCTTAGAATGGTGGCAAAAACATTCAAGCTATTTTCCAATTTTCTCATCAATTGCCAAATAAATTCTAGTTACTCCAGTCTCCATTGTGGCAGTTGAACAAGTTTTTAGTGCGGGAGGTAGTATTTTGGACCAGACTCGTTCAAATATATTCCCCGAATCACTTGAAACACAAGCTTGTCTTGATAATTGGACTAGAGCGGAAAAAAGGACCCAAGAGAATAAAAAGAAAGAGTTTGAAAATTTTTATTACACTTTCGATGGAACCGGCACTAATACAAGCATGCCACAATCGTAAAGGTAAATAAGGTAAAGAGGTATTAATAAAATAATAAAAGGTAAGTGAACTACGTGGCTTTGATTCTTCTAAACCCAAGGAAAATACATAGGTAGCTTAATTTTTACAAATTAAGTTCAAGCCTTTTTTTTTTTTTTTTCAAATATAAAGTATTATTTGTTTAAAATAAAAACATTGAAAATTTTATCATCAAATAACCAACGAATAAAATGAATTTTTTAATTAATTACAAGTTTTTAATAAAATGAATTTTTTAATTAATTAAAATAAAAAAAAAATAGGTTTGAATAAGGGCTCGAACCGAAAATCGGACCAAGCCCTTGAATCGGCCCTGAATTTCAGGTTCAGGAATCAGCCCTGAACCGAGAGAAGCAAAGGTCGATTCCGGCCCGCGGTCAAGTCTAAGTAATATGATTAAAAGTCAAAATTACCCCCTTAAAAATTTAGACTTGCCCCCTTATTATTAGTTTTTAAAAAAAAAAAAGTTTAAAGGACACTTTTGTTTTTTACTTTAGTTGATTTAAAATATCTAAGAAGACAGAGAATTTTTAACTCATACAAAGAGTTTAGTGGAATAAAAAAAAAAAAAACACTTTTCTTTATTCTTTTAAAAGTCATTGTCGTACAACACACAAAGAAAAAGATAAGAGAAATAATAACAAGTACAAATTCAATTGTGGATTTTGAGAATAAGGTGAGTAATTTTTATTTTTTAAATTTAGTTTTTCAATCTTTTTAGTTGAATATATATTTATTAATTGTTATCATTCAAATCTACTTAAATTGATTTTTTCTTAATTTTAATTTTTTTAGGTTTTCTTTTTTTTTTTTTGAATTACTTGTTAATTTGTTTAAAATTTGTTATTTATAGCATAGACCAATGAATAAATTTTAATTGATAAACATTATAAACTAAAAAAAAAAAATTATAGACCTGCTATACTAGTGCCATAGAAATATTTAGTGTAGAATGTCTGATTGTGAAGAATCGGTTGCGTAATAAAATGGAAGATCAATGGATGTCTGATTGTTTAATCACATATATTAAAAAAGATATATTTAATTTCATTGAGAATGAAACTATTATGTATTGTTATCAATATATAAAAAGTCGCAGAGAATAATTGTAATTTTTTTTTATAAGCAAATGATGTTAGTTATTAAAAATTGTTTAAGTTTCTAATTTATTTAAATTATATGTATTATGTAAAAAAATTAATAGGAAATTTCATGTTATTTTATCCCCTTAATTTGAAATTATAGTTTCGTCCCTGATTAGGGTAATGCTAAATGACGTAATTACTTATGATAAAATAAGAATAATTATGTAATTTTTTGACACAACTTATAATGTAAAATAAGAACAATTATTATTTATATATTTTTTACTATATGATATGTTCAAATTACATTAATTTGTATCAATTTTTTTTTACACAATTTACGTTACTTAACATTTTCCTATTTATTAATATTGCAGTTGGTGTGTAGTTAAAATCATTTGGCATCATTAATTGAAGAAATTTTAAAATTAGAATTTATTTACATCCCAGATGTAATAGGTTGAAAATAGTCTCTTCACTGTATTGTAATTAATTAATTTTTTTTTCTGTTTATTGCAAAGATAATTATTTGTAAAACTTTATCTCCTTGCTTTGAAGAGAAGAATTTGAGCATTTAACTCATAATTGTACTTTGCATTTATTTATGGATGAATTAATTGAAGGGACCAATCTCGTATAAAATTGAATAATAATATATATTTTTTTTATATATATATTATTGTCTAGGAAAAAAAGATTGAAAGCTTCAGGTCTATATATATATATATATATATATATATATATTATATTATAGTATTGTAAGAATTTGAGCTTCTTATGAAAATTTATTTTATTATATTTAATTCAATCTAATTTATTATTACTTGAAAATTTTGTGTTATTTGATAAAAATTTACTGAATAAATATAAATAAAAAGTCGCTTTGATTATTACTGGATGCTCTAATTAATTCATCAACAAGTGACTGTAGAAATGCTTTAGTCACTTACATTTCATTAGTACATCGATCAAATGGAAATAAATAAATAAATAAAATATTGTACCAATTATATAATTACACAATAAAAAATAAAATAAATAAAAGACTCATCTAATGCTGACAAAAATTTAATTCGCTAATAATGATTTTTTACATTCTTATTACTTATTTCATTTAATTTTTAAAAAATTATACATATGCGAAAATTTAAAATAAAATTTATTAAACTACTCATTAATTGGACTAGTTTAGCATTCAATTGATTTCAAATTAATAGAATTCAATTCATCAAATTTGATGAGGTTACAACAATTTATGCATTTATTCTCTTAATTCTAGGATTTTATAATATAGTATATGATTTGATTTCAAATTCTTTTTGAAAATAATTCAATATATTCGTTTATATTTCAAAATAATTAATTTGACCCGATTGCTACCTTGATAAGTAATTAATTATTTTCATAAATTGCACCAATTAATTATTAAAAATTTGACATATAAATAATCTTGTATATAAAAATGAAGTGTAGGAAACTAAATTCATGTATGCTTTTTTTTTTCTAGGTTAAAAAGGAACACATAAATGCATGAAAATGAAAACAAAATAAAACAAAAGCATATATATATATATATATATATATATGACATAAGCATGTTTCTCCTATTCACATAAAAGTAGGTTCATATGTAATTGAAATGAAAACATACCCATATAAATTCATTTTTATGTGAGTAAGAAGAATATATTCCTGTCCTACCTAATAATTTCTCTATATGTATATATATACCTTAATTTTTGCTACTCCCATATTAAATACTATCCACATAAATTTGAAATTAAATTTTTTTTTGAAAAAGGGAAAAAAATGGTAAAATGTCACAATTTGCTTAGATGGAAAACAAAAATGTAAGCATATACACACATTAAATACAAATAAAAATAGAAGAGAGAAAAAGGAGACTTTTATTTACTGGCCCATATAGAAAAAGTTACAAGTAGACAAAAGGTTTACTTCACATGGGTGGGCATGTGATGTGAATGTACACTTACATCTTCTGTCTACCATGTGGTTTAACCTCTACATTTATCTGGCACCAGCTAAGCAACCACCAAGTGGATTCTTTTTTTTTTTTTTTCCCCCCTTTTTTTTCTCATTTTTTTAATTTTCTATACAAAAAATTAAAATTATAATAAATCTAATTACAAAAGAAAATAAATATCATCCTAAATTATTATATAATAAAAAATCAAAGTCAATAATTTCAACTTAAATTTATTTATTTTTTATGCAGATTAAATACGTACTAACAGTTAAATTATCTTTTTCGACTATAATTTATTGCAATTTTAATAAAATGTAAAAGGTTACAATAAGCATATTCTCACGGAATACAACAAGGATAATTTTTAAGACTATAGAGCTTTTTTTTTTTTTTTTTAATTTTAATTTTTTTAATTTTTAGTTGGTAATATTCACTTGAATGTGACCCTTCAAGTTCTAAAATAATGTTACAATGACTCATGCTTTTATCAAGTATTATGATATTTGTCACTTTTCCTACCTGTTGTCCTACTTTAATTTAGTTTAATTACTTACATAAATAATAATAGGAAAAAAAAAGATAATAATTAATAATATGAAAGGCATCACAATGATTATATTCATTAGTGTCTGATTAAATAAAATAATTTGTTTTTTACTATAAATTAATCACATTAATAGAACCTTCTATAGTGGCATGTTCAACCTCTTTTCATAATTGATTTCCTTTTTTATGTTATTAATTAATTAATTAATTACAAGGTATTAATTAAAAGCTGAAGAGAGTAAATTATCAAAACTAGAGATGATTATATGTATAGAGTAAATCTTAAGCGATTACAAGCATGTGCTAAAGATTTCAATATTAATCATAGATATGGACTGCAGTAGTTAATTTAATTATAAGCCACTAAAGTTGTATCATTGGAACATGAGAACATATGCATGTGAATGGTTAATTAAATAACTAATTAAAACCATAATTAAACGATCCCAAGAAGACTAATTATAGTTAATAAAACCATAATTAGTGAAGTGATTAAGAAAATCATCTGCCTACCAAAGTACACATTTTAGTGAAAAAGAGTGACTATGGACTATGGAATTGGACCCCACACAAAAGGGCTAAAAAGAAAGCACTTAAAAGCCCATATTGAGCAAAGAGTTGGTGGAGGGCCCACATGCATTTTCACCCTTCTCTCTCTCTCTCTCTCTCTCATGTCCACTTCCATTGATGTGAGACACTTAAATGGATAACAAGATAAGCCTTTGCTAAAAGACTTTTGTGTTTGGTAATACTTTGTAGGTTAACTTCCAAACGGCCCACAAATAGGGGTAGGAAAAAAAATTATTATTAATATTTCGGAATTTTTTAAGAAGAAAAGAGAATTATTAGGATTTTATTACTTCCTTTTTTTTTTTTTTAAATTTTTTTATATCACTATAATCTTATTGGAACAAACTAAATTTTAATTTAAAAGACTTATATAGTTTTAATTTTTTACCAATATAATGTAATAATTTATTTTTATTATCATAAATTTATAATAATATTTTTTATACTTGTTAACTTTGGCTCAAAAATTTGTTGTTGGGTCTAATATCTCAGTTGAATATGGATTTAGAGCAAGCCCATGTAAATAGACTTAGACTTATAATGATGGATCTGAATGTACATAGTAAACTCAATTCTTTTATAAACTTATAAACTGTTAGAATAAATTAGAGTTTTTCACTTTATTATTATAATTACAATAATATCCTTGTAAGTACTATATAAAATCATTATGTATTTTTATAAATCATTTTAATAAACAACTTATTTAGCTTCAAATTTATGTGATCATTCATACTTATAATTGATGGTTCCTTACAATCTAAATATTTATCATTTTAATTGACGGCTTCATACATATCAAATTCGCCGGCTATTTATATACTGAAAAACTGCTTAGATCCTTAATTGAAAGTTAACGGCGCTTTGACGTTTATATACTATAGATTAAGTTAATTAGCTGTATTGTTCTTGATTAATCCAATATTATTGACAGAACTGAAATAAATGACTTATAATTAAAATAATTTAAATATATTAATTCTAATTAATTATAGGGTTGATAATACTTTTAATAAGAAAAGTATTTGTTATTAATTTTAATATTTATTGCAATGCGTTACAAGATAAATACGCTACTAATTATGATATCGCATTTCGTATATCCAACAAAAGTGAGCACTATATCCAAGAAAATAGAAACATAACGGTCAATCACCAAAATTGAATAATAAAAGAGATTGTGTGGGTGTTACCAACAAAATTGCGCATAAAAATCAGTCACCAAATATATCATTTATGTTCAAGAACCAAAAAAAAAAAAAAAAAAAAAAAAAAAAGGTGATATTCTGCTTCTCAATATATAAAGAATGATGGTCTAGTCTAACCCAGATAAAGCATATGAACAAAATGTTCTTTAACTAAAGATTATTTTGACCCTTTCTTTTCTTTTCTTTTCTTTTCTCATTCATAGCTTTTCTCTTAGCACTTTTGTTGATGTGATGTGAGACTTTGAATTATTGGTGAAATAAATTGTCTCTCCTTCTCACTCCTGATCAGCCTAGCTACTTCATTTTCTTTCTTTTTTCATTCAAATTGAAATTGGAATTTTCAATTGCAGTTAACATACATGATACAACAATATGCCACGCATAGAGAATAACCTTAAATTTTGAGGTCAAAAAATTTAATAATAAATTATAAAATCAAATTAGATTTAATTGAATTGTCAATTATTTTTAGTAAAATCCAATTTAACGATCAATTCAATTTATTTTTAAACACTAGTGCATTTTCAAGAGAAATTCAAGACCATTTGCAAGTGGATGTACTATTCAAATTCTTGATCATTAAATTTATTTTTAGTTCATTTGGCAAAAAAAAAAATAAAATTTGTAAACCTTACCTTGAGAATTCTTTAGTTGTAATGTAAATTATCTATCTTTAATTAGATTGGACAAGTAAATTTAATACGAAATTTGTTTTTAGTTTGATATATATATATATATCCCTTTTCTTGAGAATTTTTTAATTGTAATGTAAATTATCTAATGTAAAATTAATTAGATTAGATAAATAGTTTAAATACGTTTCATGAAAATTGACTTTTCATATAACTGATTAAAGAAAAATAGGTTACGCAACACAAATTCTACTCAATTTTGTAAGTATATTTCAAATTATAATTTATAATTAGAAATGGTTAAAAATAAAATTTCCTTCTATATTTTCATAGTCTATCTAACCTATATATTAGATAATATTGGCATGGTCCGGATGATATGGAATCATCAATTTGTTTTCGATTTGAATAAGTTAAAAGGGATGACAATTTGCAAATTCTAATTAATGTCAAAAGTCACATGTAACACCAATTGAGTAATATAATCACGTAATGTTTATTAATCAAGTAATATAACACGTAATTAATTTGTAATTTGTTCATTAAGTATGTATATATATATATATATATACATGCGTGTTACTGTTGATGCATTATAATCCAATTCAACTCAAATAGTTATGAATTAGCTTCTAGCTTGTTAAATGTTTTGAGTGCTAAAAATTTCTACTGGTAATACTGTTATAGATAATTAATAAGTTTTTGATCTAATGATAATAATAATTAAGCATGAAATTATTAGAATTTAAATATATAATATTATATATTAGGTAGGAGATAAGTAATTCAGCCATTGAATTATAAAATAATAATTTGTAAAGGTAATTTAGGAGCACCCATAAACCATAGGGTAAAAAAAAATAACTATTAAAAATTCATTATATATATAAATAAGATTTTCTATCTGTATGCTATAAATGCATATTTTTTAGTAAAAAAACTAAAAAAATAATAATAATTAAGTTGATATTTTTTTTTATTGCAAAATTACATCCATTCAAAATAATTTATTTATATTTTATTAAAAAATTGAATGTACATGACAGAGCAATCATTCTTTTAAGGCATGAAAAGACAATATAACTACTCGGTGCAGTTTATAGCAAAACAAATGGTGGGTCTCAAATGTGATACCATTTCAAACAAGTCCATGAATGCTCCAATTATCAAACTAATTATCCATAATTACATTTTATTATAATATCTATAAATTATAATTATCCACCAATTAATTAATTTAAGCAACCAATATTTAAGCCAAAAGTCAAAATATTAATTAATGAGCTTATGTTTTATACTCCTTTCATTCTATTTTAATAGTCATTTTTTAAAATTTTTTTTTTTTTGTTTTAAGAAAACTAATGAAGTATTAATGACTTTTTTTTTTAATTTTATTCTTATTTATTATGAGTGAAAATATTAATAAAATAAGAGAGAAAAATATAATAGGTATTTTAATCATATTAAGTTATTTTTTACTATAATTGAAGCTATTTAATAAATTTTTTAATATTTATGTAAGAATTCAAAACGATAATTATTTTGTAATGGACGAAGTAATATTCTTCCTTAATTAACTTGTAAATCTTTCTGACAAGAGAATTAAAAATTTGAGAAAAATAATTATCTTTAAAGTATGAGCCTATGAGGAATGAGACTTCAGTTAAGCTAGAAGTACTTGTTTATGTATTTTTTTTTTTTTTTTGGCCAAAGCTTGTTTATGTAATTTCAATGAAGAAGGTTTAAATTTCACAACAGAAATTTAATAATCCTGACATTAATTATGTTCAGTCTAGAAGTATTGGTATATTTCACTTTATATATTATTGACCATATTTCAAATTTAGAATTAGAGCAAAAGAAAAATAAATAATATATATCTCGTAAGCCCTCTAATATCAATATAAATAACTTTTTCTAAATTAAATACTCCAATGATAAATTTTTAAAACCATCTTGCTGTTGGGAATTAATCTGATAAATTCAATAAACACATTACAAGAAAAATAATTAAACACAGAATTTAATGTGATTCGACCTTTCAATATCTACATTCACTAACAGAAAATAATTTTCCACTATATGTGAAATAAATTACAATACAAAAAATCTATAAATATACTTGGATTAACCCAATTCAAATTTATAGTATTCTCCCTCATATAAATCCGAAGAATTATTTATTTCATCCTCTAGACTTCTAGAGAAAATACTGGTGTTTCCCTTTAAGTGTTTTCCCACACTCAAAACACTCCAAATTATATTCAAACTTGCAAACCTAAGTTAATCTTGTATAAATTAAAACAATAATATTTTTTCCTTAAAATATTTTCACCTTGAAGGACTTTTCACTTCACAATGCCTCTCTTTCCATTTTTCAATGCTTATATATTCTGTCTATTTATAGATAGAAGCAACCTGCTATCTTTGACAATATTTACAACATACCAATATTATCAAAGTTGGCAATGTGTCAATTATTTCAAAGTTCACAGTATGCCAACTTTGACATTAATTATTATTTTACTCACACTTGATATTCCAATAATCTCTCCTTAAGTGTGAGCTTTCACATTGGGCTCAGACTCCTCCTTAAGCAGAAGTCTTTGCTTAATTTGAGTAGATGGCGTCATCTACAGAACTTATACTTTCATCGATCTGGGTCCACTGAGAGTAACCTTATTGTTTCACATGGAGGTGGCAACCACTTGATTTGACAACCATCTCTATACTCGTCCATGTTGAACCATTGGCTCTTCAAGTTATTTCCACTCTTCTTCAGTCATTCTTCTTGTCATTCTTTTTTTTTTTTCCCAACAAGACTTTCGCCAAACCTTGTTGAATTAAGAAATCATTCACCCTTCTTTGCCAAAGCATGAAACTGCTCCTTCCATCAAATTTTTATACTGTGAAAATTGAGGATTAATTGTTTGCCATATTTGTTGAATTTAACCCTTTCTGCTACAGTACCCGATTTTCCAACAGTGCACACGTTTTGCTACAGGATCCAAGTTGACACAGTCTCTCAAAGTACTATTCACAGCAGCAATGATTCTACCACAAACCTTTGAACCAAGACTCTGATACCAGTTGTTAGGAATTAATCCGATAAATTCAACAAACACACCACAAGAAAAATAACTGAGTACATAGTTTAACGTGGTTCGACCTTTCAATGCCTACATCCACTAACAGAAAATAATATTCCATTATATGTGAAATACATTACAATACAATGAATCTATAAATATCATTGGATTAACCCAACTCAAATTTATAGTATTCTCTCTTACATAAATCCGAAAAATTATTTATTACAAACCCAAGTTGATCTTATATAAATTAAAACAATAATATTTTTCCTTTGAAATATTCTCACCTTGAAAGACTTTCCACTTCACAATGCCCCTCTTTACATTGCCCCTCCTTCCATTGTTCGTATCTTCTGTCTATTTATAGACAGGAGCAGCCTGCTATCTTTGACAATATTTGCAATATACCAACATTGTCAAAGTTGGCAATGTGCCAATTATTTCAAAGTTGACTCAGCATGCCAATTTTGACATTAATTATTATTCCATTCACACTTGATATCTCAACATTTGCATGAGCCTAACTCGTCCATCTTGAACCATCTCTATACTCGTCCATGTTGAACCATTGGCTCTTCAAGTTATTTTCACTCTTCTTCAATCATTCTTCTTGTCATTCTTTTTTCTTTTCCCAACAAGACTTTCGCCAAATCTTGTTAAATTAAGAAATCATTCACCTTTCTTTGCCAAAGAATGAAACTGCTCCTTCCATTAAATTTCTGTACTGTGAATTGAATTTAACCCTTTCTGTTACAGTACCCGATTTTCCAACAGTACACACGTTTTGCTACAGGATCCAAGTTGACACAATATCTCAAAGTACTATTCACAGCAGCAATGATTCTACCACGAACCTTTGAACCAAGACTTTGATACCAGTTGTTGTGAATTAATCCGATAAATTCAACAAACACACCACAAGAAAAATAACTGAGTATATATTCTCACCTTAAAAGACTTTCCACTTCACAATGCCCCTCCTTTCATTGCTCGTATTTTCTGTCTATTTATAGACAGGAGCAACCTGCTATCTTTGACAATATTTGCAATATATCAACATTGTCAAAGTTGGCAATGTGCCAATTATTTCAAAGTTGACACAGCATGCCAACTTTGACATTTATTATTATTCCACTCACACTTGATATCCCAACATTTGCATGAGCCTAACGATAAAAAAATAATAAAAAAGAAATTGAAACTAAGTTTTTGAATTAAAGTAAAATATTTAATTTAGGGTAAAATTAAATATATACATAATTCGAAAAGTTTACATTTTTTATCATTAAACAATTTTCTTTTAAATACAATAATTTAGGATAAATTTGAAATTAAAATTTCAAATGACGATAAAATTGATAATTATTTTTTAATTACTAAGCAAAATAAGTAGCAGCTATATATATATATATATATATAAATGGAGGACAGTCATAATCTTGCACTAGCAACTAATAATTCAGCTGCAGATCTTTCATTAATTAACAAATGACCAGTCATAATTAAGTCCTTTATACTCCAGCTTCTTCTATTCTGAAGCATCTTTTTTTTTTTTTTTTTTTTTTTGTGACTTTTCTAAATCTGAATAAAGATGAAAATATATCTTAAAACCCTAAAAGCAACTTCTCTCATCCATGTCTCTATGATGTATGAATCTTCATTGGAGAAATAAGAAAAAAAGGACAAAAGCAAAGCAGCCATACATAGAGCAATCAATGTCTCATCCCTTAAAATCTTTCCTTATTTGGAACAACAAACCCCAATTTTCATCATCAACCACAACTAATAAGCTGACAGTTAAAATTTCCCACATCTTTATTTATATGTCATCTTGAAACCCTAAAAGCAACCCACAAAAGGTACATTCTCATGTAAAATTCAAGTTCAAACTACAAATGATCATATAATTGAATTATACTTTTCTTTTTATAATTATGATCGATGATTCTCCTCGATTGAAAATAATAATAATAATAATAATAAAGAATATAGTACATCAAAAGTCCTGTATGATGAATCTTAATTTGTAATATAGAAAATTCTGTGTGTTGAAAATGATTTTTTATACTAATAACTATTCACATTTATGAAAATGATATTTAAGAGAAAAATAGTTTTAATAAGTGGCTAGTTTCAATTACGTTAAATTGTATTATTGACTAGCAAATATCATATCAGAAAGATGAAAGGTAAATTCTTGTGTGTTAAAAAAGAAGAGAAAGGTAAAATTCTTATGTCAGAAAAAGAAAAATGAAACACAAATTTTAAGAAACAAAAAGGACAAAAGGAGGATATATCAGTATCCAGCTGCCCTCTCATCTCAACTTTTTAAAAAAAAAAAAAAAAAAAAAAAAACCTTTCATTTGCAGGTTAATAAATATTCTTTTTAATTTTGCTCATAAAAACTGATAAAGTTTGAATACAATAAATTAATAGTATGATGATATATAGTACACAAAAATTATGTATGGAGGTGGTAGACTGGTAGTAGACCATACCCCCAACCTCACCTGCTGTTACATTAAATTTTATTAATAAGATTATTACAAGCAATAAGCCTTTTAAAAAAATTAAAATATATATATATATTACATATCCTTAATTTGCGTAGACATATATTATTCACGATAAAATTAAGAGATTCACATATAAGCAAAATATTTCTTTTATGTTTTGGTTTTGATATTGAAATCTTAACCAATGGCGGATTTAGGAGGCTAGTGGGGGCATGGCCCCCTAGCATAATTTTTTTTAATTTTTTTTTTAATTTAATTTTCACCTATAAGTTTTTTTCAATTCATATTTACCCTGCAAAATTTTTTTATTTAGCCCCCTAATTTAATTTTTACATTTAATCCCCTCCAATTGCATGAATTCTTTGTATTTTTTACCCTTAATTTACTATTCTTTACATATTTTATCCTAAAAAAATATGTAAAGAATACTATTCTTTACATATTTTATCCTAAAAAATACTATTCTTTACATATTTTATCCTAAAAAAAATTTTATCTTTACCCTCTAACTCAATGATTTTTATATTTTTTACCTTTAACTTTTTTTTTTATATTTAGTTTCTAAGGCCATGAATTCTTTTCATTTTAATCTTAATCTCCCTCTTATATTTGGCTTTTTAAATTTTGATTTGAAAAATTAAGTGTATAATTTTTTTTAAATGAATATTAAAATCATGATTTTAAATCTAATTATTTTCACGAATATTTTTCATTCAAGTGTTTATTATTATATTTCTCAATGAAATATAATATTACATTATGCATTATTTATAATAATGAATTAATTTTAAAAAATTTTAATATTATTTATTATGTATTATTTATTGATAATATAAATTTTCGTCCCCGCACTTAAATTTTTAGATTCGCCACTAATTTTAACTAAAATAACTAAGTAAATTAACACAATTATTATGTCACCTAAGTAGATATTTTTGATGCATATATCAAGTACGCTATAGCACAGATCTAAAGGTTTAAATCGGTTTAAAGAATATAAAGTGGCAATAAGTAAATGTAAGATCAAGACCTTCATATTTGATTTAGGAGGCGAGTATGACTTATCAATAGAATTAATAAGAAACAAATGAAACTACATTCAGGTCCACAATGCAACCAGAATTGGCTATCCTGGTGGATGGGGCCTGGGCATGATAGAAATTTCAAAACAAGAGCCCTCTAATTCAAGAAGCCCAACCGAACATTACTTTTTTGCTTTCAGTCATGAAAAATCAGTACAGCTACTGTACACTATTATCTATCTCCATGGTCCAAATAGCAGCCAGGGTAATCATTTTTCTTGAGAAGAGTTTCTCAGTATAAACCACCTACTTTTAGCTTTTATCTTTTAACATTAAAAAAAAAAAAAAAAAAAAAGGCAAACGTACCACACACACACAAAAAAAAAAAAAAAAAAAAAAAACTTAAAATTTTACCAACGACTCTATTAGCTCATTTTTTTTTAATGTAATTAAATACTTTGTTTTCTTAATTTAGACTGTTTGGCCCCTGTGACTAATATTATTTCTTTCTCTTTTAGTCACATAAATCCCAGTATTGGGCAGGTTTTTTTTTTCTTTTGCTTTTTTTTTTTTTTTTTATATATATTATTAATTTTCTCTCTCTTATTTTAAATTAATATTTTACCAATGCTAATAAGCTTCATGAAACTGAAGTTATGAGTCTCTTTTTCATTAATTAATTTTTTTTGTATTTTTTTTATAGTTGATTTTTTCAAAACTCAAAATGAAAAAAAAATCCATTTTTTAATTATTGTTTTATTTTAACACTTAAAATTTGTATGAATACCTTTTTTTAATATATTTTATTGTTTTAAATAAATTTATTATTTTAATTACTTATATATATTTTAAAATTTTAATAGTCGTGTATATAAATGCCTACCATTTGAACAAACAATACTATAAAAATATTTATTATTTTTCATTAATAATAATTGTATTTTTAACTCAATTCATAAATAGTTATACTTGTCTAATTTATTAGTTCAAATAAATTACTTCAAACTCAAAATTAGAATTTCAATTATTTTAAATTTTTTTTCATAAAATATCATAAATAATTATAAATTAAAATTAATTTTACAACACTATTAATAAAACTAAAAAAAAAATTATATATTAAATGAAAAAGATGAATTTTAAATATTACAATATATATATATAACCAAATAATATGAAAATTTTAAATTGAATTTAGATAATATTTAAATTGTGTTTAGCTAGAGTTTGATTCAGAATAAATAAAATGTAAATGTGTAAATGTGATTATAATTTATTGATAACACTCAAATAAATTTATTATAAAATATTTTTGAGGTAGAATATATAAATAAATATTTTCTTTTTAATTTGCAACAATTAGTATAAAATGATATTTTTTTTCCATATGTTAAAATGCAAATTTTCTCAAAATTAAAATATGAGAAAACTAATAATATGAAAAAAAAAAAAAAAAAACAACAACAACAACGGAGAAAGATACTCAGTTGGTCACGGACTCACAGCGGCCCAATCAATCTAAATTAAAAATAAAGTGTTTAATTGCACCATTAAAAAAAAAAAGAAAGAGCCTAATAAAACCATTGATAAAAATTTTAAGTTTTTTTTTTACCTTTGCCAAAAAAAAAAAAAAAAAAAAAAGAAGTTATATACCATGATTGTTAAAACCAGACCGATCCGATCGGTTCAATTGAAAAAATCAAAAATTAGTTCTCAAATGTCCGATTTAAGTCATACATCCGTGAATGAGTAGAACCGGAGAAAATCTGGTGAATCGGCCGGGTAAATGATAGCTCGGTCCGGCCCGGGTTAACCGAGTCAAAAGGAGTGACGGCCATATGAGCAAGTCCGCAACTGAGAATACCACCAGCAGTACAAGCAGGCCGGCGAGTACATCTCGATCTTACCAGGCTTGTTGGGAGCGGGGATCACAAAGCTACCGGACTTCCTCATGAGCGACGGCGATGGAGATGGAGAGTTAGAATGGAGGAGTTTAGAGAGAGAGAGGGTTTAAGGCTGTGGAAATCCAGCATTATTTATATATAAAATGAGAAATGTTCATAAAGAAGTCTGCTGCAATTCTCCTTCTCAATGAAAATTATATACATTATCTATTAACACCAAATTATTGAAAATACCGACTCGCAACTTTCAACTTTAAAACTATCATGCTAAATGAACTTGCTACAGCAGGACTTATATTATATGCCTACCAGAATTTGAAATTTATTAAGTGCACATCAGTAATGATACAATGGTCCCAAGTGTCAAAACATGATGATGATGTTTAAATGATATGATCAGACACAGAACAAAATAATTCTTCAACAAGCAATTCGAAGAAGTTGAAAATCTCAATGAGAGATGTATTCCTATCAGTCAATTGCTGTTTAGTTCCTCCAAAACTGCCGCACAAATGCAAATTTGCAATGTAAGAATACCTTATATGTATGCACAGAAATTGATCTAAACAAATGGGTTGCAATATTTCTAAACCATAATTCAGACTTACAGCAATCCAAGCATTTACATTAACAATATATAAAGCTTAATCATCAAACTAAGGCTAAATAATTCAAACATCAACTATAGACCCAAATACATGACAATTATCCAAAAAAAATAAATGAAAACAGATACAAGATCAAAAGAAAAAGATTCTTGCTACAATATCTTCAACCATGCACAATACCATTTCATTAGAGTCAAACAACATAACTAGATAATAATAGTCAATATCCTAAGTTTAAACAATATATGCAAGCAGAGTAACATTTCTGACAAAATTCTTCTTCCTAAATGATACTGAAGATATTCAACAGCATCTTACCAAAACTGGAAGTATTGTCCCATGCAAAAACCACTGTTGTGATGAACAAAATCTGGCAGGACTAGACAATTAATTAAAATCAACACCCATTTCTTTGCGCTTCAACTCCAATGTCATTCGCTCATTCTCAAGCTTCATCCTCTCATTTTCCATCCTCATTTTTTCTAGTTCATTATCTCTTGTCCTGCTAAATTTTTTCCATTTGAATCGCTGTTTTTCTAGTTCCAGCATTTCAAGCTGAATTTGCAGCTTTTGCTCTTCTAATTGAATTGTGCGAGATTCCATCCACTGCTTCTGTAACCAAGATGCTCTCATACTTTCAGATGACATTTGATTCATATCAACTTGAGCAATGTGCAGATGAGAATAAGAGCCTTTGTTACCTTCATGAGATGAATTCCCAAAACAAGCATCTTCATGGCCCTGTCCGTGTCTCAACCTTTTCATAGAGCCCCCTAAGACCCCATATATTCCCCTGCTATCCCCACGTGAAGTACGATTCTCCTCAAATTCGTCATGACCATCAGTTTCCATTTCATGATCATCTTCATCAAGATCATCCTGTTGGTGCCTTTCCATATCATCATTATCATGATCATCTTTACTTCTAAGAGCCAACTGTAAGGAACGCTGCAACGCTGGATCATGAGGAAGATGCAATCTATTACTATTATGGTATGAACACATTTCTTCATAGAACAGATGCTTTGAGCTTAATATTTTCCTAACATCATCTTTCTCTTTCTCTGTTAGGTAATCTATAACATCCAAAAGTGCAGGGTTCTCAACAACTTGGCAAGAAGTGCCCCTTCCAAGCATGTCATTTAGCCTTTTATACCTTTTGTTAAGGTCATTGAACTTATCCTCACACTGCTGAGGTGAAACATGGAAGCCCCTTTCAGCCATCACCTTGGAAACTAATTTCCACTTGCCCTTTTTCTGTAAAATTGCTAATTTCCTTCTCATCCCACCATCACAATCCGATGACATATCCTCGCCTAAATAAGACACAGCAGTTATCAAAAGCCTCACCATCTTATCAGTCCACTTAACACGCTGCCAAGGTAACCCCTTTTTCCCTCTACTTGCTTCATTGTGATCATCAGCACCATCTTCAGTATAGCTTGGCTCATCCTCATCACTTGCAACATTTTTCGCCTTATCTCCCTTGTTGTAATTAGTCATGGAAATGGTTTGATCAGAGTTGTTCGAGTTCCCTATGGTAAGGGGAAAACCCTCATGAACCAAGGAGCCTTGGCGATGAACAGGGTGTTGCTGGTGCTGCATAGCATGTGGGTACTGTGTTTGATGACGAATTCTTATTGATCCCTGCAAGTCAGGCACTCCAAAAGGAGCCCCACCTGGAATCATCCCTCCTTGTGATAAATTCCCTTCCATTTTGTTAGTTTCATAACAAATTAGATCAGACCCATGAACCCATTTACCTAAAACCTTAATCAATATCAATATACCTTTTTAGCTCTGTAGAATCCAATTATCAACGTTTTATACTCCAATTAAACAAGAATAAAGCATACCCATTTCTTATTTTTCCCTTTTGAATCATCTCGTAAAATCTTCCACCTTTCTAGATCCTCAAGCATGCATAATCAATTAGCACAAGGCAATCAAATAACACAAACCCATTTTTTATAACTCAATAATATGCTCAAATCTCAGTTCCAAATTCACCAAAACATTTCATAAAAAAAAAAAAAGGAAACAAAAACAAAACAGAAACAGAACAAAATCAATCCTTCAATGTTCACAAATAGAGAAAGCCAAAGCTACTTATCTGCAGCAGAACAATTCCAAATAGCTAATACCCCCATGCAGCCTTGAAAGACAGAGATAGACTGAGTTTTCTATAATAAAGGCGATAATCTAGGAAGAAGAACATCTCCTATCAAGCTCAGAAATCTTCCAGAAGCAAACAAAATGGGTATTTATATAGTGAATTGTGTGTGTAAGAATATATTTATAAGTAGAGGGTTCAGCAGGTTCAATGTATGGGAAGATCTGGTGGGTCCAAAGTGACCCTTCTTTTTTTTTTTTTTTTTTTTTGGCCAAATCACTTCTGAGTCTTACCCATGGGTTTATTAGCCATTTAGTGATCACGGTTCTCGGATTCTCCGAATCAAATCAAATTTTCGAATCAGAAAAAACATTAGTAATAAAAATCTCTGATCTTCAAAATTATTTTTAAATCCAATTAAACTGATATTAGTTTTATGATACAGTACTAAAGATTAATGTGTATCTGTACTAAAAAAATTAATCAAACCGAATCAATAGGCTCGAATCTCAAACCGAATAGACCATCATTATTATTGTACTTATATTATATATGTTATATGTTATAATTATATATCAATATTAAGTTATATAATATCATATGTGTTTTATATCATATAATAATAATAATTATTATTATTATTATTTACCTAAAATACCCAAATTGAATTTATTTGATTTATTAGAATTAAATAATCGAATCAAAATATCGAAACAATTCAGTATGGAGATTTTTAATATTCGATTTGATTCCAGTTCTTCTATTATAAAATCTCCGAGATTTCGATTCGGTTCATAAATTTTTAAATTTCTGACTTTACTCAAACCGTGCACACCCCTACTTTTAATCAATGATAATAAATGATCACATATCATATGTTGAATTAAAATTTTAAATAATATTATATATTATATTTTTATATGTTAAAAATAAATATAATATACATGTAACTAAAATTAAACAATGACATAAATAAAAAAAAAATATAATAATATTATATCTCAACATAATAATATTCAACATAAATTTTAACATGTTAATATTCAATATAAATCTAAAAAAAACTTAATTATTTCTCATATGTATATTATATTTAATTAAATCATAGTTAACATTTTTTTTTATTTTATTTTAATATAATTAATTAATTAATGAAAAAGTAACAATGGAATATATATATATATAATGATATTGAAATTTTATAACTAAATCATATGTAATGGTAATTTAATGAAACATTTAAATTAATTAATATACTTTATTAAATATAATTAAGGATTTTATTTATTATTAGTTTTATTTTTTTTTTTAAATCAAACTTAAAAATTTACTTAAATTATGATATGTACTTACTAGTAGATTAAATATGTGAATAAACATTCTAATTATTTTCATTATGTTTATATATACAATGAAATATTTATCTCATGTATGTGAAATAATAAATTAATAATTAATAATATTATAATTTTTATTTACTTGTGATCTAAAATTAAAATAAATAAATAAATATTTTTTATATTTTTATATTGACTGAATATTGAATAATAATATATTATTATACCTAATTAATTAATAAACTATAATATTAAAAAAATAATTGGTAAAAAAAACAACACGTAAAATTCATGAAATTCATAACCGATCCATCGAATACCTAGCCAGATAACAAATTTAAAAAAATAAATAAATAAATAAATTATGTGTGATCCGACATATAAATTGGTTTTCGAATTTTCCAATTCAACCAATTGGGTCAGGTCAAATTTGATAACTACAGTCTTACCCCCAAATAAAAATTGCTAAATTAGGGCTAATACGACAAAAACTTGAGTTGGTAGTACAATTTCCCCCTCTTTCTTGAACTTTAGCAGTATAATTTGAATTATAACATTTTCTTATATTGAGTTAGTAAATACCACTTGATCTGGTTAAAACATGTTCATCCGTTTGTTTAATTCAAATTCAAATTTTTTAAAATGTTTTAGTTAAAATATTATTTCGGTCGAATCTTTGAATTAAAATAAAGAAGAAATTACACCAAATATCTTTTTTTTTTTTAAATACTCTTTTATTTTTTTAAGTTTTCAAAAATACTATTTTTTTTTAATTTTATATATTTGTGATATACTTGTAATATATTTTTGATATATTTATAATATACCTTTAAAAATGAGGCATTTTTAAAATAGAAAATTTAATAAGTATATTATTAGAAAAAAAAACATATAAAATATTTTATTTTTTTGAAATATTAGTGTACAAACTCCTAAAATAAATAACGAATAGAGTGATAGTTGTTATGATCCAAAAAATGTATGTATATTTTTTTAATAATATTCAAATGATTAGTGTGTCTTATGAAAATATTTTAAATCAAATTATCAACAGTTAATTTAAGAAATTTTAAGAAATAAATTTTAAATTTGTAAATTTAATTTTATTTAAGATATGTTTTTCAACTCATTAAAAATATTTAATTTTGATATATGTATAAATTTGGTAAAAACATCCTCCATTGGCTTATAATTTGAAATATAGTATTA
>CATKHJ010207706.1:0-26971 GCA_949750685.1 Vernicia montana | reverse complement strand
TCCCACCCAAACATGTCTAAGTACTAACCCAGACATCACTTTGGTTCCTTATACCATCCCTTCTCTTGAGTTCACTATCATCAAAATCACCTTACAAACAAGACAATTCTGATGAGGGGGCAGCTGTGGACCCTCAATTTTGCACCCTTAAGATGCTGCAACTTGACACCTGCTAATTTTCGTGCGCTACGCAGAGTCGGTACGGCGGTCCCGCAAGGGGTTAAAGGGTCAAGGGGGCAGCGCCCCCGAAAGGTAAACGATTTATTTCTCTCCAACACAGACCGATATCACTTTTTCGACCCCGACCAGACTCTCTGTACCAGATAGCATTTTCCATAAAATGACTCAATTTCCTCTAAACTGACTGCCAAAATGTTCGATAATTAATTTTGGATCCAACGACAGTGACCAGTAATTTTTCAGACCTCAGAATACCCTAAAAACTGATCCAGAATCTTCGAAAACTGACCCGAAAAGCCCCAAAAGCCGAGCCGAAGCCCAGAGCCACACAGAGGCGTGCGGCTTCCGCGAGCCTCTGCGCGGAGCCCCACGGCCTCCATGCGGCTTCCGCGCGGAGCCGCGCAGAGGCGTGCGGCTTTCGCGATCCTCTGCGCGGAGCCGCACGGCCTCCATGCGGCTTTCGCGCGGAGCCGCAAAGCATCCAAGCGGCTTCCGCGCAGAGGCCTTGCGGAGCTGCGCAGGCTCCGCAGCCTGTCTTTGCGGCTCCGTCCCTTTTTGTGCATTTTCGAAAATGCCCCTCCCTTTTTCTGCTTTTTTGTACCCTTTTAGTCTTTTTTCCACTCCTATTTTTCCTATAAAAATCCCCCTTCCCTTCACTTCAAAAACACACTAAAAATCATTTGTGAATCTTCCAATTGATTTCTCTCTCTCTCTCTTATTAGTTTTACTATCTCTCTCTCTAATTAATTAATTAGTTAATTAAAAATTAATTTTAATTAACTAATTAATCTTTTTTTAAAAATTTTCACCAACTCCCAATTAATTAATTAATTAAAAATAAATTTTAATTAATTAATCCCTTTTTTAATTTTCCACCAACTCTCAATTAGTTAATTAATTAAAAATCAATTTTAATTAATTAATTAGTTCTCTTTTTTTAATTAAATTTTCACTCAAGTGGTTAATTAATCCTTTTAGTTAATTATTTTAATTAATTAATCTTTTTAATTAATTAAAATTTGAGTAATTAATTCTCCTTTTTAAAATCCTTTTCATCTTCCGAAACGGAACTTCGCTCCGGTAAAACCACTCTTCCACCACTCAAACCAACAAAAAAGAATGTATAATATCTTACCCTCACTCAAAATCTCAAATCAAATCAAACCAATTAAATTTGACCGATTTTTAAACCCCCTTCCACCTCATAGTGGAACGAACTACGCGGGTTTTGATCCCCATTCAATGGGGTACGTAGGCAAGCTTGGAATCTAAATCCAAGTTTCAAATCCAAAATCCCAACCAATCCCCTCCCCCATTCATTTCCATGTAAATTCATACTTTCCATGTAAATTGTTAGTTAATGCAATTAGTTAATTATTTTTGGAGTAAATGAGCGATTTTGTGATTTTCCTAATACCCATAAGGGTTAGAGGAAATACTTTCCTTTACTTGTGGATGTTTAAATACCCGCACTTTAAATACTTGCTCTTTATTTTTTCTGTCTCATAAATTATGCCATGCTCATGCATTATTGCCATCAATATCCGTCATCCATGAAATCATTTTTCAAAAAGTCAAATCAAATTTAAATGCCAAATCAAGATTATTCAAAACCAAAAACCTAGTCCCTGAGCCCAAACTTGGTTCGAAGATTAGTGATTTATCCTTGGGTAAATTAATCAAAAAGTTAATAAATTGGAGTCAAATTGGGTTTTTTTTCCTTAATTTTCCCATTTAAAATAAATTAGGGTGGCGACTCCCGAATCCTTTTCAAAAATCAAAAATCAATTTTCCGAGGTGATAGCCGCTTCCAATCGTGAGCACCAAAACCCGTTCCTTAACCTCCCTTAAAAATCGCTTTAGCCTTTCCTTAAGGCAATTTTATTTTCCCCACGAGCGAGGGGAGGGGCGTTCGGGCGAGGCCTCACAAGCATCAATTGATTTGACTTGATTTATCATTCCCTTTACCTCGTTAATGAGTTGGTGCTAGGATTTCAAAGCTTTGGTGAACTTGGCTTGTTTGGCACTGAGAGTTATTGTGAGATGAGCCATTGCTCTGTTGGAGCTGGTTTGTTAGATGTTTAAGGCTTTATTGAAGTTGGATTGTTTAGGATTAAGGGCGACAATGAGGATGGTTTGGAAGCTCTCTTCTTGCTTCTTAAGGATGGTGTCCATGGTATCCATATCAATCATCTTAGCCATTGGTACCTTGAAGCAAAGCAAAATGAAACCCAGTAAGTGATGGGTATGGAACAGGAAAGGTGATGAAAGTCAAGGGCATGCAAACTTTAAGGGAAAAGGATTCCCTATTGCATTATAGGCTAACCATTTTTTAGGCTTCGAAGATCACCTAAGGTATGATGGGCCAAAGTCTTGGGTTTAGGGGTAATGGGTCGGTCTTGAAGGTAATGGGCCAAGGGTATTGGGCTTAAGGGTAATGTGTTGGGCTGAAGGTATTGGGTAAGGTGATCTTGGATAAAGGGTAGGGTCAAAGTGATGAAGGTCAAGGGTGAGGATTAAGGGCACCTGAGTTTTAGGTTGAATAAGGGGTAATGGTATTTAAAGTTTGTGGGGCGAAGGTGATTGAGATAGAGGTTAGAGTGTTCGACCCTTCTTCGTTTCAAGGTATGACCTAGGCTTGAGATGAATGCATGTTTTTTTTTTTTGTACATTATGGATGTATGATATGCATAAGAAAAACATTTCATGAATATGCAATTGTACAAGGCTTTGATTATGGTACATACAACCTAAGGTCAGTGTCTAGGTTCATTACATGAAAGGGTAAGGGTGGTTTAAATTGGGTACCCGTCACACTAGAGCAGCGATATACCTAATCACATGTGATTCAAGGAGCCTCGCGTGGATCCAACAGTACGTACTTGCTCGTTACACCTTTGAAAGGATCAAAGGATTCGTCATGGGGTGGATGATTTCACTATTGGTGAATAGACCCAAGGAGAGTTACCCACTCGATGCTACTCACTATCCATTGTTTTCCTAGAACTAGGTTTGGAGGCAAAGAGCCCATGCAAGTGATGCATGAAAGTCACAACTATATTAAAAGCCAAACTTTTTAACCAATTAGTAGTCCTCTTATTTTCTTTTTATTAAAAAGAAGGTGGTCCCCAGTGGAGTCGCTAACTGTGAGGCCTCACTCGAGCACCGGTACAATCCACTAAGAGGAATCGAAATGCTCATTTGGGTTTGAACTCACGATAAAGCCCTCGGGCTTTGATTGATTGATTTTGAAAATTGATTTAGAGTCGCCACCTTACTTTAGTTTTCTTTGGAAAAATATAAGGTAAAAACTCATTTTGATTCCAATTATATCCCAAAGGAAAAAGATCACTAGCCTCGAAACCAAAGAAGATTCGGGGACTAGGTTTTCAATTCATTTTAATTAGTTTGACATTTAATAAAGTTGTGACTTAAAATTAATTTCATGAATTATGTACAATATAATAAATTCATGATTTATGTAAATAAATGAAATAAGGAGGAAATAAAAGAAAGAGAAATATAAGATAAAGTTACAATAAAAATTCAAATTAGGGGATACCTCCTCTAGCCCTTATGGGTTTTAGGAAAGTCATACATTCCTCAAACTAATCCTAATAAAATCAATGTAACAAAAGAAATTAAATTAAAGTGAAGAAAATGATGAGGGGAGAAGTTGGCTAATTTTAAATAGATTCAATGCTTGGACCAAACATACATGCGTATCCCTTTGAATGGGAATCAGAACCCATACAGTTCTCCCTTCTTGCAAAATGGTTTATTTAGTCAAACCACTTTATCATGTTTTGATTGATTGATTTAGAAAGGGTCAGATTAATTAAATAACCTAATTGATCTACCAAGTTGAAGTAATTATTTCAAACTTTAATTAACTAACAATCTAGATGAACCAATTTAATTAACTAATTAAAAGCGAATCCCAATAAGGGAAAAATAAATTAAATAAATGAAGAAAATAAAAAGAGAAAGGAAAAGAAACTTACTTTGCGCTTGAGCGGCTTTGGGAGACTTGGCGGCGGGCTTGCCTCGGACAGCGAGAGGAGGGTCGGCTAGGGAAGTCGCAACCCAATTTGCTTTGCAAAGTAAGGAGCAATAGCAAAGCAAAAAGAAAAAGAAAAATTAAAACTAGGGAGCTCGTTCCTTGGTGGACCAAGCTAAAAAGAACGTTTGAAGCTTGCTTTGAGATCACAGGTTGATCAAACAAGTTCTAGGTTGTTCCAAGGTGAGGAAAACTGAGTTGGAGGGTCTGAATATATAGTGGAAGGGCCTAGGGATGATTTTCTGCATTTCAGATGTGGGAAAAATGAAATTGGGGTTCGCTGCCGCAAGCTGGCCCTGTGGTTCCGCAGAGGCCACCTGTGGTAGCTAATTGGCTACCGCAGGCTGCCCCTACGATATTGCGGCAACCGCAGGCTAGACACTTTTTTTTTTTTATTTACTTATTTATTTTTATTGTTATTATTAATTTTGGTGGTGCAAAATTAAGGGTTCACAAGAAGTACAATGTAGAAGTGTGGTGGAGAATAGTTGGCCCTCTATTCAAAATGAGCCCATTCAATGGAAAATCGCCATATGTGGAGAGAAATTTAGGGGTGTAAATAAATGAGCTGAGTCATTTGCAAACGGCTCGATGTTCAGCTCTATAAAAACTCGTTCACTTTCGGTTTGTTTTATAAACGAGTCAAGCTTGAGCCTTACTTTAAGGCTCGATGAATAAACAAACTGAGCTTGAGCAAAGTTAAACTCGGCTCGATTAGACTCGTGAACAGCTCGATTAATAGGCTTATGAACAACTTGATTATTGTTATTATTATTATTAATTTAATAATTTTGACACTCCAAAAAATATATTTTAATACTCTTATAAATTTTTTGGTAATTCAATTTGACTAAAATATATATACTCTTTATTAACATAATATAATATTTTCTTATTATATAATCTAATATTCTAATCTTTAAAAATATCTTTTTAATACATGTAATGCTCAATTTTATAATTGGATTTTTTCTTTTCACTAATTGAATGCTTTTGTTTTTATATTAGTTTTAAGTATTTTTGTTATAATTATTTTATTAGAAATAAATATTTAGGAAGTTGAGTATTTCGATAAGTTATAAACGAGTTTCAAAACGAGTCGAGCATGAGCTTAACTCAATTATAATTTATTAATGAGCCGAGCTCGAGATAATTTATTAACAAGCTAAGCTCGAGTTAAGCTCGAGCTTAAATGAGCAAAGTTTGAACATGATTTTCAAGCTCGATCCAAAGCTCAAGTTCAAAAAATAAATATCAAGATGAGCCTGAACAAGCTAAAGCTCGGCTCGGCTCGGCTCGGCTCGATTACAGCCCTAGAGAAATTGAGGGAATGGGGTGAGTCAATTGCCCAAAGCTTTATGGAGAAGTTTTGTTGATACAAAAGCATATTAAAGGCGTTGAGAGGCATGCGAGATGTAAACTCTATATTAGAGTTTATTGGCATTCAATGTAAGTATTTCTAAGCTCTTAACCAATAAGAAATTTATTGGAAGTAGAGGGCGAAAATTCTTTGGCTTAAAGAATGAGATTCCAACTCAAGATATTTTCATGCTATGGCATCCGCTAGGAAGAGAAACAATTGCATCACACGTCTGAAAGACTTAAATGGGACTTGGCGTGAATTGACTTTAGGCCTGGGCAGTATGATGATAGGTTATTTTGAAACTTTATTTAGTTCATGTGGTAACGAAGTAGATGCAGTCTTGAGTTATGTGGAAGCATAAGTATCTAATGACCATAATCAGTTCTTGTTGGCTCTATTCACAAATAAGGAGGTTAAGGAGGCAATGTTTACTATACATTCTAATAAATCTTTTGGGCTAGACGGGATGAAGCCGACATTTTTTTTAGGATTTTCGGAGCATTATTGGAGGAGATGTTATGAAGGCTTGTTTGAGCATGCTAGAGAATGGTTATTTTCTTGAAGGTCTTAACGATACAGCCTTAGTTTTGATACTAAAGAAGCAGAGTCCATAAACTATGGCTGACTTAAGGCCTATTTCTCTGTGTAATGTCTTGTATAAAATTGTGTCGAAAGTATTCTCTAACTGCTTAAAAGTGATTCTTCCTCATATTGTATTAGATTCTTAAAGTGCTTTTGTCGTAGGAAGGCAAATTACAGACAATATTGTTGTGACTTTTGAAGTGATGCATTTTTTAAAGTGAAAGAGGCAAGGGAATGAGGGTTTTGATACTCTAAAAATCGACATGAGCAAAACCTATGATCGCATCGAATGGATATTCATGAGAAATATAATGATTCAGATGGGAGTCAACATGAGACAGGTTTAGTTGATTTGGATGTGTTTTAATATAGTGAAATATCAAAATTTGCACAATAATGAAGTTTTGGGACCTATCATTCCATAACGGGGACTTCGGCGAGGTGAACCCCTCTCACCTTATCTATTTATCTTATGTGGTAAAGGCTTGTCCTCATTGTTAAGGAAAAGAGAGAGCCAGATGCTGATTCATAGGTGTCGGGTGGTTAGAGGAGATCCATCTATCTCTCATATGTTTTTTCGCAAATGACAGTTATATGTTCTTCCAAGCAAATGGGGAGGAAAGTACTAGGATTGGTGAAATTTTAAGCCTCTATGAAGAAAGTACTATCAAATCCAATTAATAGTTGAATATATAGTCAAGCATCTGTCAGATAATATTATATTTATAATTAAATTTATTAATGTCCCAATAAGATTTTAATTTTTAATCATTCATGATGAAGTCTTGAGCATTTTTCGGTAGAGCTAAGCCTTCAGGTGATTGCAAAATAGAGAAAATAGGTTACACCAGAGAGGTTCCAGTGAAAACCCCTCTGATGCTCAAGTTAGTCTCCATTTTGGCAGAGTAACAATATATTGAATAGTGAATTAGTTGAAGAGTACCTTTTGCTCTTTCCTTTTTATAGAGAAAAGTACCTTGTTCTTAAAGATTTGATCATGTCTTTGTTTCTAAAGACCTAGAAAGAGTGACACGTGTCCCTTAAGACCTTTGCTGTTGTTGAACTATTTGAGAGATTGTATACACCAAATCATATAAAGCAGAACCCTAGATAATTTATATGAAGTAAAGGCCCAAACTAAGAGTCTTAAACAAGGCATATATTGAATCTATATTTGAATGAGGACTTGACCAACCGTGATTTGAGGTCACCTTGTCTTGACCGAATCACCATGCCTTGACTGAATCTCATATCTTTGGCCAAATCACCATATCCTTAACTGAATCGTAAGGCTCATGCTAAACTGTACCTCATATCTTTATACCGAATCATAGCTTCTAGTTTTAAGATATGATATTGTCATTTATGTCAAATTCACTTTATACAGATCCATGACTTAAAGTCAAGGTTTAGGTATTATCACTTCATTTTTATTATTATTTTTTAAAATTTAGTTCTGATTAGGGTTGGATGCAATTTAAATCTCATGTGATCAATATAGTTTACAATTTTTCCCATACACCAAAAAGAAAAATAGCAGCATTCAATATTTTTACAAGAACATAAATTTGGTGCAAGTGATACTATTCCACTAAGAAATATATACATAAGAGTAAACGACACGAATAGAAACAAAACATAACATCTAACTCTAATAGATAAGACAATCTATGATTCTTATGTTTATATTAACAAATGCGAAACCTTCAATTACTAGTTAATGTCAATAACTTCTTTGATAACACATTTTATCTCCCCATGTTATGTCCTCAACTTCTTTAGCATTACTCTTTCTTATTAGCTCTGTAAGTTGAGATTGCCATCAATGTTCCCGCTCATTTATATCATCCAATCCTGAGTAGGACCAAGATCACTTTCCAGTAGAGAAAATCATGTGCAAGTCTAATTCGAATCTTCTGGCCATATTTGTGTCATAAAAAGCTCTACTTTTAGGATCAGATAAAGTCTTATAGAACTCCTGAACTTTAATGAACATCTTTGTGTACTCTTCTTTATGGCCCGATGGTGACACGTCCGGATGGTATTTTCTTGCCAGTTGCTTGTAGGCTTTCTTGATTTCTGAGAGTGTTCCATTTTTTGAGATACCCAATAAATCATAGAAACTCTCTGTGTTTACATAAATAGGATTAGCCATGGCGGTTTTAATTGGACTGGTTTTAAGGGATTTGGAATGAAAATTTTTTAGTGGAAAGCTTGATTTTGAGAAATGGGTATTGAAGCTAAAGTGAGAAGATGGGGCAAGAAAAGATTTTGAAGTTGAGAGTTTGGATTTTAAGATGGTTTGGCTTCCAATAGGAGAGATCATTGTAGAACTCCTAGTTGCTCTTTTTTTTTTTTTTTTTTTTTTTTTTTTTTTTTTTGCTTTGTAACTTTGTTTTCTTCAAGGTTTGAATGAATGCATTGACAAGAAGTAGATGTACGCAAGCTATATATAGCTGGGAAGAGATCAAGTTGGAGATAACTGAAGCTGTTAAAAAATTCTTTATTTCTAGAGAAATGTCAGTCATCATCAACCAGACACTTATTGCTCTAATTCCCAAGGTCTCTGCTCCTACCCAGGTATCTCAATATAGACCTATAAGTCTCTGTAATTTCATTTGTAAAATCATATCAAAAATTATTGTTATAAGACTGAAACCTTGGATGCATGAGTTGGTGAATGAATGTCAGGCTGCCTTTATTCCAAAAAGAAGCATTCATGATAATATCTTACTTGTCCATGAAATCTTGCATGCCTTTAAAAAAATGAATTATAAAAAAAACGTTGCTTGTGCTATTAAGTTAGATATGTTGAAGGCTTATGACAGAGTAGAATGGGGCTTCTTGATTGTTGTGCTGAAGAAAATGGATTTTTCTGAATTTTTTGTATATCTTATTCAGCAATGCACATCTACTGTGTCATATGCTATTCTTATTAATAGACAACATATTTAATATTTTAAACCTTCAAGAGGATTAAAACAAGGAGACCCCTTATCTCTTTATCTCTTTATTTTTATCTCCAATGTGTTGTCTATAATGATTAAAGAAGCTATGAACAGAGGAGAATTTAAAGGATTTTAGATCACTAGAAGATGCCCAAAAATAGCCCACATGCTATGTGCAGACAACATAATACTTTTTAGTGAAGCATCTCTATAAAAAGTCTTAGAATTCAAGAGCATTTTAGATAGGTTTGGCTCTAAGTCTGGTCAGAGAATTAGCCTACCAAAGCCATCAGTTATATTTAGCAGAATTACCCCTGATATTCTTAAAAGCCAAATATCATCCCTTTTAAGGATGAAACAAATGGAGGAAGGAGAAAAATATCTTGGTCTTCATGCTCAATGGGGAAGATCCTAAGTAACAGCTCTAGAATTTCTCATTCAAAAAGTCAAGAATAAGGCACAAACTTGGGGACAGAAGTTATTATCTTATGCAGGGAGAGAAGTCATTATCAAAGCTATACTGACATCAATCTCAATTTATATCATGTCATGTTACAAATTACTAAAAGTCACATGTCAGAAATTGAACAATATCCTCTCAAAATTCTGGTGGTAATAATTCAGAAAAGAAGGGATTACTTATGGAAAAAATGGGCATACATGGCTAAATCAAAATATGCATGTGGCATGGGCTTCAATGATCTAGAGGCTTTCAATTTGGCTATGCTTACTAAGCAAGCATGGAGACTCCTTTTATTCCCAAACTATTTGTGGACTAGAACTGTAAAAGCCATTTATTTTTCTCAAGGAGATTTTTGGATGGCAAAAGCAGGTGGCAGGCCTTCTTGGAGCTGGTATAGCCTTATGGAAGTAAGGGAGATTCTCAGAAATGGAGCTAGATTGAATATTCAAAGTGGCAAAAAAGCTAAAATTTGGGAGGACCCTTGGATTCCAGATTTGCCTCATTTCAAAATCCAATCCCATAGACCATTATGATTTTTTCCATATGCTACTTCTGACCTTATGAATGGAAGAAGGGAATTGGATAATAATTTGTTGTGTCAATTCTTCTTTGCTCAGGAATGTGAGACCATTTCAAAAATACCAATTGGGGCTGAAAATGTCAAGGATGCCTGGGTTTGGAATTGGTCTAGTAATGGATCACTTTCTGTTAGATCAGTATACAAAAATATTATAAAAGCAAAAGAAGTCAGAGAAGCAGGCCACTAATTATCTTCTTCAAATTCTTATCCCTCAGCCTTATAGAAGCAGATATGAAACTTGCAGCTATATCTTAAAGTTGCTCATTTTTATATGGCAAAGTTGCAAGAATAAATTAGCCACTAAAGCACAGCTTAATAGGAGGAAAATAATTGAAAATTCTATATATGACTTATGCAATCAGTCACAGGAAACTGTGGAACACTTATTATTTTTTGCAGCCACGCTAGGGTTAGGGGTGAGCATTCGGTCGGTTCGATTCAAAATCGAACCGAATCGAAATAACCAAAGTAACCGAAATTAAATTTTTTATAAATCGAACCGAACCGAAATTTTAGTGAAAATCGAACTGAACCGAAAAAGTTCAGTTCGATTCAGTTCGATTTTTCGGTTTGACAATTTTTTTTCTTTTTGTTATAATAAACTATATATATATATATATATATATATATATATCCAAATTTTTTTTTTTGTAAAAACCAAACCAAACCGAAATTTAATTCGGTTTTCTTTTTTAATAACCGAACCACTAAAAATCAAACCGAACCAATTGATTAGGTTCAATTTTCAATTTCGGTTCGATTTTGCTCACCCCTAGCTAGGGTTACGTGGTTTGGCTCTAGCTGGGGCTACTGTCCAAATACTAACTCTCTCATCTCATTTGTTGACTGGTGGTCCTTAATGGTGACTTATTTCCACAGCATTCAAGATGAGTCAACTCCTAGAAAGTTAGCATACTTTTATTAGGCCATCTGGAAGAAACGAAATGAAAAGATTTTTCAACAGCAGCAAATCAATCCTTTAAGAATAATTCAGTTAGCAGATTGTCTATATCAGGAATATCAGGCATCTCAGCTTGGAAGTTCACATTCTAACTCTCCAGCATTAGTTAACAATTCAATTTGGAAGCCACCTAATAAACGCATAAATGTATATATTTTACCCCTGGTTTTATTGTGTTTTTATCCATTAAATTCAGTTTGATCTGTTTGTTCTAGTATGATTTTCAGTTCTTTTTAGGAATTTCATTTTCTAAGGTGCCATGGAATGAAAGAACCCGAAATGACATTGTTTGGTGCAAGAAAGGAGCTAATTTTTGAAGCTAAAAATGTCGAAGCCTGTCACACGGTCCATTACAAGGTCGTGTGACCACCTGTGTGCTAAATAGAATTTGTCCAGAATGTATGGAGCTTATCACACGGTCATGTGGCTGACTATGTGACGAGTCTGGGCAAGATATTTAAGCAAAAATCAGATAGGGTTAAGGGGTTCGAAATTTCTATCACTTGAGATGACTTCTCTAAGAAAAAAATCAAGGGTTTGCAGCTAGATTTGAAGGTGGAGATCCAAGTACAAGTTGGGAGCCAAGAATCGAAGATTAAAGTAGAGATTATCAAATCATTCAACATGGATTGTTTGATTTCTCTTTCATTCTTCTTTTGTTCTTGTTTTCTCTCTGTTATCATGAACTAAATTTCCATGTACCTAGATATTTGATGAATTCTAGACTCTATTATATGGATTGAATAGTTTTTAATCAATTAAATCATTCATTGAATTGTTTTATCTTTATGATTATTATTGTTATCTCTAGTTAGCAATTGCATGCTTGTTAATTAAATGTTGTTTTCTTATTAATTGTCTTGAGAAAGCTTAACTAGAATTGAATATTCATAAGGGTTGAGGATTAATTAGGGTGCTAGAGATAGACCTACAAGATCCTTTCGTTTATTATTCTTTTTTCTTAATGCATGAGTTATTTGATCATGTTTGAGACGAGAGTCCTTGCATTTTATCTAGTGATTAGGGATTGATTCACTCGAGAGAGGTTTCAATCTAGATTAGTAGAATGCCAATTCAATTCATTGTTTGGTTTAATTGAGTTACTGTTCATAAAATGCATATAGGGTCTAAAAGGATTCAATAACTAGGTAGTTTCCATCATCAATATCCTTTGCAATTTACTTATTATTTCTTAGTTTAAATCTTTTAGTTAAATTAGTTGTTTAATTTAATCATTACCCAAACTATTTAATTCGCTAAACAACGATCAATATTTGAGCTAGTACTTGTTAATTGTCCCCAGTGAAATGATAACTCACTCACTTTTATACTACTTGAGCGACTCGTGTACTTGCGGTAGCATTGCATAAAATAGAACATCAAGTTTTTGGCGCCGTTGCCAGAGATAATTTGGCAATATTAGCAATATAATAGAGATTGTTGATTTAGTTTTTATTTTACTTGTTATTAATCATTTTTCTTGCCTGTGGCTATCATTTCATGTATTTTCTTTTTTTTTTTTTTTATGACCAGAGGTAGTTCCTCCCATCTATTTGAACTTGATCCAGAGCTAGAGAAAATATTGAGACAAAAGCAAAAGGAGGAATGGGAACTAGCTTTGGAAGAAGAGGCAACAGACCTAGAAGAAACAGATTCAGAAGAAGAGGTTGAAGTGATGGCAAATCCACCGAGAATAATGCAAGAGTATGCAAGGCCCACTCTCAATAGGGCCGACTCAAGTATACAGAGGCCGGCAGTCACTGCAAACAACTTTGAAATTAAGCCAAATGTGATACAAATGGTGCAGCAGACTTGCCAATTTGATGGCTTCTCAGATGAAGACCCTAACGCTCATCTTGAGAATTTTTTGGAAATTTGTGACATATTCAAGATAAACAATGTCTCAGATGATGCGATTAGGTTGAGGTTGTTCCTTTTCTCACTCTGGGACAAACCAAAGAAGTGGCTCAAGTATTTCCCTGCTAGCACTTTTACTACATAGGGTCAATTAGCAGAGAAATTTTTGGAAAAATACTTCCCACTATCCAAGACTGCCAAGTTGAGGAATGATATTTCTTCTTTTCTTCATCTAGATGGTGAAACCCTCTATGATGCATGGGAAAGATTTAAGATTTGTTGAGGAGATGTCCGTATCATGGCCTTCCACTGTGGCTTCAGATTCAAACCTTCTATAACGGATTGAACTATACAAGCAAGCAATCCATTAATGCAACAGTCAGGGGTTCCATAAATAATAAGACACCTGAAGAGGCAAAGGACTTGATTGAAGACATGACTCTTACAAATTATCAGTGACAAACTCCTAGAGACTAGAGAAGGGTTGGAGGGGGTGGCTCACATCAAATGGACCCAATTATTGCTTTGACCGCTCAACTTGAAGTCATGAACAGGAAAATGGACTCCCTAACTTCATCCTCAGGGAAGCAAGCACAGGTGTTGTTTTGTGATTTATGTAGAGGTGGACATCAAAGTTAGGACTGTCAAAGTGGCAACAACTTTGCTAAACCAGAGCAAGTTGACTATGTTGGAAATGCACCTCAAAGGCAACAAAATAATCCTTATAGCAACACATATAATCCGGGGTGGAGAAATCATCTGAATTTCTCCTAGAATAATTAGAACAATCCAAGACCTCTACTGAGAATTCAACAACCTTAATTGGGGTTCCAAGCCCCTCAACCTCAACAAGCCCCTCCCCCTAGAAAAAGCCACTAGGAGGAAATGATGGAGAAGTTTGTATCTGCTTCAAAAAATAGGTTCCAAACAACTGAGACCACCCTCTGAAATCAACAGGCCTCTATCCATAATTTGGAAAATCAAATAGGTCAAATTGCCAAGCTACTTAGTGAAAGACCACAAGGAAGTTTGCCTAGCAACACTGAGGCAAACCCAAAAGAACAGCTAAAGGCAATCACTTTGAGGAGTGAAAAGGAAATCAAGGATGGTATTGAGAAAGAAGTGGTTGAGAAAGAGGTTGAGGCACCGAATGCCAATGAAGATGCTGAAATTGAAGTTGTATTGGGAGAGAAGGCAAGAATGGAAACAGAGACAGAGAAAGAAACATAAGAGCCTTCCCCGATGGTAAAGAAGTATCGACCTCAAGTGCCATATCCAGCAAGATTGCACAAGGACAAAATCGATGCTCAGTTCGGTAAGTTTCTAAAACTTTTTAAACAACTTCATATTAATATTCTTTTTGCCGAAGCTTTATCACAAATAACCAAATATGCTAAATTTTTTAAAGAGCTCCTTTCTAACAAAAGGAAGCTCGAAGAGGTGTCATTGGTGCATTTGTCGGAAAAGAGTTCAGCAATTTTGCAAAGGAGGTTACCTAAGAAATTAAAAGATCCTGGTAGTTTTACTATTCCATGTTTTATAGGTAACCTCGAGATTAAGAGTGCATTAGCTAACTTGGGGGCTAGCATAAGTGTTATGCCCTACAAGATGTTTAAAGAATTAGGTATTGGGGAACCTAAACCAACACATATGACTATTCAATTAGCTGATAAGTTGGTAGTACACTCTCGTGGTATTATAGATGATGTGTTGGTAAAAGTCGGGGAATTTATTTTTTCCAATGACTTTGTCACCATCGATATGGATGAAGACGCGGATGTATCGCTTATTCTTGGTAGGCCATTTTTGAACATAGCCCGCGCTCTTATCGATGTCCATAATGGCACATTGACCCTAAGAGTGGGGAGCGAAAAAAATATTTTTCATATTGCAAATGCCATAAAGCACCCACTTGCACTCAATGAGGCAGATTCATGCAATGATATTATTGAGCATGAAACCGTCAATTTTGTTACTAACATTGTTTCCAAGGATCCCCTTGAGTTGTGTTTGGTGCAAGATAATATTGAGGATCAGGAGACAATGGAGCAGCTAGCTTATCTTGAAGCAAGCAAACCATGAAAGAGTCGGGCATATGAAACTATTGAAATGTCCAAGAAGGAAAAGATGAAGTCCTCTGTAGTTGATCCACCCATCTTGGAACTTAAGCCCTTCCCTAATGACCTTGAGTATGGATTTTTAAAAGAGGGAAGAAAGTTGCCAATCATTTTAAGTGCCCATTTGTCTTCTGAGCAAAAAGCTAGACTCATTGAGCTGTTGAAGAAACACAAAAAGTTTATAGCTTGGAAGATAGCAGACATCAAAGGTATTAGTCCCTCATATTTCACTCATAAGATACTTATGGGGGATGAGTTTAAATTTGTAGTGCAACCCCAGAGAAGACTAAACCCGAAGATGAAAGATGTGGTGAAGGTAGATGTGATTAAGCTACTTAATGCGAGAATCATTTATCCCATTTCAAACAGCCCTTGGGTGAGCCCAATTCAGGTAGTGCCTAAGAAAGGGGGGATGACTATGGTTTCTAATGAAAATAATGAACTCATCCAAACAAGGACGGTTACTGGTTGGCGTGTTTGTACTGAACGATGCAACCAGGAAGGATCATTTTTCATTGCCCTTCATCGATCAAATGTTGGAGAGGTTATCCAGGCATAAGTATTATTACTTTTTGGATGGTCTTTCCGACTACTTCCTATTGCCCTAGAAAATCAAGAAAAGACAACCTTCACCAGTCCATATGGAACATTTGCCTACAAAAGAATGTCATTTGGACTTTGTAATGCACCTGCAACTTTTAAACGGTGCCTGATGGCAATCTTCGATGAGTTGATTGAGGATATTATGGAGGTGTTTATGGATGACTTTTCAGTTCATGGCAACTCGTTTGATGGTTGTTTGGAGAACCTTGAGAGAGTGTCAGTGAGATGTGAGGAAACAAATATACTACTAAACTGGGAAAAGTGTCATTTCATGGTTCAGGAAGGAATCGTGTTGGGACATAAGATATCAAGAAAGGGAATTGAGGTGGACAAATCAAAGGTGGAGACTATTAAGAAATTGCCACCTCCCACATCGGTGAAGGCTATCAGAAGTTTCTTGGGGCATGTGGGCTTTTATAAGAGGTTCATTAAAGATTTTTCCAAGATTGCTCGTCCTTTGACAAGGCTCCTCGAAAAGGACATTGAGTTTGTGTTTGATGAGGAGTGTTTTAAGGCCTTCAACAACACTTTCAAGGAAAACTGATTCATGCTCCAATCATAGTGGCCCCCGACTGGAATTTGCCATTTGAGTTGATGTGTGATGCGAGTGACTTTGCAGTTGGGGCGATTTTGTGCTAAAGGAAGGAGAAGCACTTCCAACCCATTTATTATGCAAGCAAAACTCTGAATGAAGCCCAAGCTAATTACACCACCACAGAAAAATATTTGTTGGCTGTTGTGTTCACTTTTGACAAGATTCGCTCATATTTTTGATCTTGTCAAAAGTGATAGTGTATACGAACCATTCAGCTTTGCGGTATTTATTCTCTAAAACTGATACAAAGCCAAGATTGATCCGGTGGGTTCTATTGCTACAAGAATTTGATATGGAAATTCAAGACAAAAATGGAGCTGGAAATCTTGCAACGGATCATCTTTCTCGCTTGAAGAACCCTAACCTGGAGAGACTTGAAGAGGGAGTCATCGATGATCATTTCCCTAACCAGTAGCTGTACGCCATGGTAGGTATGGTGAGTAATTCTAATTTTGAAATACCTTGGTTTGTTGATTTTGCTAATTATTTAGCTGAGGAAACTCCCAAAAGGGTTAACTTCTCAAGAAAAGAAGAAATTCTTCTCTGATCTCAAGTACTACTTTTGGGAGGATCCCTATTTGTTTAAGTTGTGTAGTGACCGAATGATCCGGCATTGCATGGCCTGACCCGAAACCATGAATATTCTTAACCATTACCACGCCAGACCAGTTGGTGGACATATGGGAGCCAGTAGAACTGCTCAAAAAGTTTTAGAATCTGGATTCTACTGGCCCACTTTGTTTAAGGATAGCTATAAATTTGTGCAACAGTGTGATCGTTGCCAAAGAACTGGAAACATCTCGTCTAGTAATGAGATGCCCCAAAATGGAATTTTAGTTTGTGAAGTTTTTGATGTATGGGGCATTGATTTCATAGGACCATTTCCCAGCTCTTTCGGTTACAAATATATTATTGTAGCTATTGATTATGTGTCTAAATGGCTTGAGGCTTAAGCCCTAGCAAAGAATGATGCTAGGGTAGTCATTAAATTTCTTAAGAAGTTGTTTTCTCAATTTGGTACACCAAAAGCTATTATAAGTGATAGGGGCACCCACTTTTGTAACGCTCAGCTTGAGAAGGTTTTCAAAAGGCTAGGCGTTACTCATAAGTTGGCTACCCCTTACTACCCTCAAACTAGTTGCCAAGTCGAGAACACATATAGGGAGCTCAAGAGAATTCTTGAGAAGACCGTAGAGCGATCCTGAAAGGATTGGTATAAGAAATTGGACAATGTTTTATTGGCTTTTAGGATAGCATTTAAAACTCCCTTGGGTACTACGCCATTCAGGCTAATGTATGGCAAGGCTTGCCATTTACTTGTTGAGATAGAACATAATGCTTATTGGGCTATAAAACAGATTAATCTTGATCTAGTTAGTGTAGGTAAGAAGAGAAAATTGCAAATCAATGAGCTAAATGAGTGGCTATTGCAAGCCTATGACAATGTAAGGATGTATAAGGAAAGAACTAAGAGATGGCACGATGCTC
The DNA here is from genome assembly GCA_949750685.1 of Vernicia montana. Lineage (NCBI taxonomy): Eukaryota > Viridiplantae > Streptophyta > Magnoliopsida > Malpighiales > Euphorbiaceae > Vernicia > Vernicia montana. The sequence goes on along the minus strand of CATKHJ010207706.1, from coordinate 9,174 downwards.
GAGTTAAGCAATGGAAGGAGTTTCAAGCTGGAGACCAAGTATTACTTTAAAATTCTAGGCTTTGACTCTTTCCAGGTAAGTTGAAGTCTCATTGGTCTGGTCCTTTTGTTGTTAAAGAAGTCTTGCCCTATGGCACAGTTGAGTTAACTCACCCTGAGAAGGGTGATTTTAAGGTGAATGGGCAAAGGCTCAAGTTATACTTGGGGGGAGAATTGAATGAAGTGATGGAGATTGAGTATCTCCAAGACTTGGGTTAAAAAAAAAAAAAATTACTGTCCAGCTAAGACGACGTTAAAGAAGCGCTGGGTGGGAGGCAACCCATCATTTTTAATGTTTTTGTTTTTGTTTGTTGATTTTCTTTCATTTTATTGAGCTTAATGATATAAGGGTAATGCACGTTTGGGTATATTATTGTGGTGTAGGAAATTTGCTAGAAAATTGGCTAAGTCTGGAGAATTTCATGTCACACAATCAGGCCCATGTTCGTGTGACCGATAGTGTGGTAAGGAAAGAGCTACTGCCATTTTTCACTGTGGTCACACGTGCTACCACACGAACGTGTGATGGCTCGTGTGATAAGGATAATTCAAAACTGCCATTTTTGGTACTGGTTAAGTTTCTGATGTTACCATGCCGAAATTTTCTTTGAGCTAACGCCATTGGTTTGTGGTTTGTGGTTTGTGTTTTGGTTGTGGTTTTTGATGTTTGTTTTGCAGATATGGGACCCCACAAAACTCCCTCCAAACATCCTGACAAACTTCCAGCTAAGAGGGCACGACAGGGGGCAAGCACACCCCCACATCCACCACCTTTAGCAGTCATTTCTGATAAAAAATTCAACTAGCACCACCCATGTGTTCAGTTTGCGGATGCCAGTGCTAGGGACAGGATGACTGATTTAGCAAACAAGAATTTCCATCTACACATATTGATTAATTGGGAATCTTTGGAAGGTAGCGGGTTGGAGAATGAGATAGAGCGCATGGTGAACCAACCGGGTTGGAGGCAGTTGTTTGCAATCAATGAAATAGCTTGGAGGGAGCTCACTCTTGAGTTTTATTGCTCATTGGAGTTTGATAAGAAAGCGACAAGGTTGGCTAAGAAACGGATGCGATTTAGACTTAGTGGCAAAGACTTTGCGCTCAGCTATAATGAGTTGGCGGTGCAGATGGGCTTTACACTCCGGCTGAAATGTTGTCTGATGATTACCAAAGGGCAGAGGTGGATTTCAAAAACACATAACAGTCTTATCAGGTTTGGAGAAAATATGCTCTAGGTAAAAGAGAGTGGGTAGCTGGACAAAACAAAGCTTCTAATTTCCAGTCCTTTGTTATACGAGTTGTTCATCACTTGGTTTCACACACCATAGTCGTCCGGCGCAGCAGTACAGGCCATGTTCAGATAATGGATTTGTTTTTCTTGATATGGAGGAGTACATTTGGTGCAATGTGGCTCATGCGCTCATGTACTTCTTGTACGAGTAGTCCAAAAAGGATATGAGAGGTGGACTTTTTGGGGGTGCCTACATTACTTGGCTGGCTAAGAACTTAGGCATTTTGGATGGTATTTCTCCGATGACTTATGATGGAGAACCACTGTATTTAGACCAGAGTACTTTTACTCGTTTGGACACTACATGGAGACCCCCAATGACTGAACCTGATCTCCTCCACCATTTAAGTACACCGAGCCTGATCCTACAGCACCAGGTCCTTCTTCTTCAGCCAGTCCTTCAACTTTGGCTGAACCAGCTTGTTTTGGATTTGCACCTCCATACATAGATTGGAGCACTATGATGTGTAGTGATCAGGATAGTGATAGAAAGCTAACCGATCTTGAGCGCCAGATTTGCAGGATAGAGAGCAAATTGGGCAAGCTTGATGTTCAGCAACGACATTTGGTGTCGGTTTAGATCTTGATGATGGGGGCGATCTTGGAGAACCACGACCTTCTAATGGTTAGGATGGATCGTGAGGCAGAATAGAGAATATGGTTTCAATAGTCCATGATGACATATTGGGAGCGCGAGCACTTTCAGCCACCGGCTGAGAGACCTCCTTCTCCGATTGATCCTGTGGCACTTTCTAGTGAGGAGGATGCTGCGAGTGGGGATGATGAGGATGTTGATGAGGCTAGCAGTGGTGGTGATATGCCCCAATGATGCTTTACTTACCCTTTCTATCTCTCTATCGTACTTTAATTTTCTTTGATTTAGCTAGATTATTGTACTAAATATTTAGAACTGCTTTTATTATTATTTCTTGTTGGATTACCGTTATTCTTTTTTGTTTGGGTCTCTTTTCTTATTCTTTTTGAAGCAAACTTCTGGTCTATAATGACATGGCATAGATATTGGACCGAAATTCCTACATTTTGAATACTGGCAATGACAGGGCAGTTTTTCCCTCCTTTTTTCTTTTTCTTTTTCTTTATTTATTTTTATTTATAATACATTGGGGACAATGTGTTATTTAAGTGTGGGGGAGGGGTGTTTATTTATTTTTTTATTTATTCATTCTTTTATTCGCCCTATTTTGATTTAAGCTAGTTAAATTGTAATAATGGTGTGAATGAAATTGCCCTCTCTAGTTCATAATTTTTATTTTTGGTTTATGGCAAGAACTTGTGATATTTGGCTCGTTTGACTTAATTTCTTGCTAAGGATTGAAGATGGTAGTCATAATTAGGAATTTAAAATGACTTATTCTGTAGGCCTGAAGTTTGAAACCTTAATTACATCTTTGAGCATCAGTTTATTCTATTAGTTACTTGAGTTGAGCTTAGTTAGAAACATTTATTATCCTAGGTTTCTTGACTATTTCATTGAAAAAAAAAAAAGAAATTGTGTAAATTAAGGAGCTTTTAAATTTTTTTTCCATATTCCGCTGTTCTTGACTCTTTTAATCAAAAGGGTTGAAATTATGAATAGTGCTAGTAGCCATTTGGATTCGTAGTTCTAGCTGAGTAACCGGGGGTCGGAGTCACAAATGTTTACCTTCGCGTCAAAAGGCTAGTATGACGATTCAAACAAGTCAGACTCCTTAAGTAACTGAAAAGTAAATATGCTTTAAAGTGAAAATCAAGGGAATAGTCAGGTGCCTAGGAGAAAATCCTAAAACTTCTACTTTTCTTTAACTTTTGTTGCTTTGGAATTGTTTGCTCAAGTTTCTAACTCTAAAATTTAAGCCTCAGGTTTGTAGAATTTGTCTTGGAAAATTTCTTGATTTGACTGTTGTTTTTGAGATTTGGCTTTTGATTGAGAATTTCGAGCCTTACTGATTTGAGTTGTTGTCAAATTTGTTGTTTTTATTTTGACTCTAAAGGGAAAATTTTATTTCTAGCTGTTATTTTGATTTTATTTGCTTGAGGACAAGTAAAAACTCAAGTGTGGGAGAATTTGATAAATGTATAAGTGTATATATTTTACCCCTGATTTTATTGTGTTTTTATCCATTAAATTGAGTTTGATCTGTTTGTTCTAGTATGATTTTCAGTTCTTTTTAGGAATTTCATTTTCTAAGGTGCCATGGAATGAAAGAACCTGAAATGACATCGTTTGGTGCAAGAAAGGAGCTAATTTTTGAAGCTGAAAATGTCGAAGCATGTCACATGGTCCATCACACAGCCGTGTGACCACTTGTGTGCTAAATAGAATTTGTCCAGAATGTATGGAGCTTATTACACGGCCGTGTGGCCGACTGTGTAATGAGTCTGGGTAGGATATTTAAGCAAAAATTAGATAGGGTTGAGGGGTTCGAAATTTCTATCACTTGAGACGACTTCTCTAAGAAAAAAATCAATGGTTTGCAGCTAGATTTGAAAGTGGAGATCCAAGTACTTCAAGTTGGGAGCCAAGAATCGAAGATTAAAGTAGAGATTATCAAATCATTCGACATGGATTGTTTGATTTCTCTTTCATACTTCTTTTGTTCTTGTTTTCTCTCTGTCATCATGAACTAAATTTCCATGTACCTAGATATTTGATGAATCCTAAACTCTATTACATGGATTTAATAGTTTTTAATCAATTAAATCATTCATTGAATTGTTTTATTTTTATGATTATTATTGTTATCTCTAATTGGCAATTGCTTGCTTGTTAATTAGATGTTGTTTTCTTATTAATTGTCTTGAGAAAGCTTAACTAGAATTGAACATTCACAAAGGTTGAGGATTGATTGGGGTGCTAGAGATAGACCTACAAGATCCTTTGGTTTATTGTTCTTTGTTCTTAATGCATAAGTTATTTGATTATGTTTGAGACGAGAATCCTTGCATTTTATCTAGTGATTAGGGATTGATTCGCTCGAGAGAGATTTCAATCTAGATTAGTAGAATGCCAATTCAATTCATTGTTTGATTTAATTGAGTTACTATTCATGAAATGCATATAGGGTCTAGGAGGATTCAGTATCTAAATTCCATCATCAATATCCTTTGCAATTTACTTGTTATTTCTTAGTTTAAATCTTTTAGTTAAATTAGTTGTTTAATTCAATCATTACCCAAACTATTTAATTCGCTAAACAACGATCAATATTTGAGTTAGTACTTGTTAATTGTCCCCAATAGAACGATAACTCACTCACTTTTATATTACTTGAGTGAATCGTGTACTTGCGGTAGCGTTGCATAAAATAACGCATCACCACCTGAGTATGGAGTTATTAAAGCTAATTTTGATGCCTGTTTTAATAGGGGAACAAGAATTAGGCATGACTGGTTTAACCAAACAATCTATTGTTGGGTTAGTAGAGATGCTAATAAACCTGTTGATTGGATTGCAAACAATCTATTGTATAGTTATTTATCTCCAGAATGGTTCGTAATAGTGCCTTTGAGGCTTCAATCTCTTCTGGATGTTGATGCTTCTTCTTTATCTATTGAATGAAATTCAAGTTTCTTTGACCAAAAAAAAATGCAAGCTATATATAGAGGGTGATTATATGCATTATTTTTGTTGGTAGAATGAATAATTAATATTGAAATGAAAAAGGTAACATGCAAAGCTAAGAATAGGCTAAGAGATTAATCAGAAAATGAAGATTCGAACGGCCTTTTGCCACAGAGAGAGATTAAAATTATTAAATTATTTTATTTGTTTTCTGTGGGCAACATCTGGTTTAGCAATTGGATTTAGCAAAATTGATGCGTTGTAGTCAATTGTTTAATATAAGATAATATTTATATATTTCACTAATCCATCTGGAATTTAAACAAATTTGAAGTTTTGCACTTTTGGAATTGGTTGAAGGGCAGGGCAATACTTCAGGCTCGAATTAGAAAAAAAAACTATTCAATTTGTCATGAAATTGACATTGTATTTTTTATTTACTTTTTAAAAGGTGGTCAATTTTCAATCCTAAAGTAAATATAATGAAAATTCAAAAATATACGTGAATGAGTTTTAATTTAATAGTATTAAAATGATTTCTAAAATTATACAATTTTATTTTAATTAAACTTTAACTACTTTAAAATTAGAAAATTGCCCAATAAATTTAACTTATAATATTTTATTAAGATATTTTTTTACTTTAAATATATGTCATGTACCAAATTGACAAATATATCAAACAATACAATACAATTAGTCATACATCTACGCTTTATGCGATTAATATGACTAATATTAAAAAATTACTATATAACAATAAATATAATATAATGAATAATTATAAAATATGAAATTTACACCTTATGAAAAAATAATACTTAGAACTTGAAATATAAAATATAATAATATAAAAAAAATCATAATAAAAAGTATGCAAATTGAAATGAATATGTATTCTAATTTATGTATGGATAGTCCCCATAAATAATAAATTATTTATAATTAATATGTGTACTCTTAATTAATTTTACCAACTTGAATTAAATAAAACAATTGATAATTAATAAGTAATTCTTTAATTTTTTTTATCTTCTTAATTAATTTGTCATTAACACTTCTTAATATATTTTAATTCTAAAAATTATAAAAAAAAATTAAAATTTTATAAAAATAGATAATTACGATGCTAATAAAAAAGAGAGTTTGAAACTTTCTCTTGGATTTAGCTTTAATAAATATATAGTAATAGATATAAATAAGAAATAAATTTAAAAATTAAACCTGCAATCTTTCAATACCTAAATTCTAATATGATTGCTTGATTAAAGCCTCATTGGCACCTCAGCATTTATATAATAATGAATTAATAATGTGCACACAGTACTTCCTATAGTTTCAAAAAATAAAAAATTATTGTGCACACAGTAAAGGTGTAATTTCAATTTATCCAAATGAAATGAAATGCTGTGGGACGTTTCTTGAGGTCAAAGCCTGTTTTCCACATTAATTAAACAATATTGCTAACGCGACTGACGGCAAGTGAACAATGTTCCGCATCGACCAACATTTAATTAATTTAAGAAAAAATAATTAATTAAATAGCCTAAGTGGCTAAATTGTTTAATAAGAAGTGTTGATGACTCAAATTACTTAAAGAAAAACCACTGCATATGTTGCTTTGTAGTTTATAGTTATATTGAAGTTTGAAACAAATTAAAATTATTAAAATTCATTGATGTAAGTAATTATTAATAGTATAATTTATAAACAAATGCTTACATTTGATGCCTCAACAACATGAGGGTCGGTCATGGTGAAGGTCAAGGTCATTGTCATTACTCAATAATTTTCTGAATGCCCTAGATTAATGGTTTTGTTTAATTATTAATCATTGAATTGAATTCTAATACTAGATTAATAATTGGGTTTGATTTCTGTTCCTTTTTCTTTTGGAGAGTTTACTAGTAATCATGATTTTTAAATTCGATTCGATCTTGAAATAGATGAAAGCAGAGGATCACAAATTAAAAATTCAATTGGAGCCGAATCGAAATTTTAAATAATAATATATATTTATTATTTATATCAAATATTTACAGATATACATAAATAATGCATGTTACATGTTATGAATGAACGTTACAATCAGATAGAAAACAAAATAACGTTCGTTATACATTGTGAACGCTCGTTACGAAAAGTAATTGATTTATATGTGATTCGGACCGGTCTATGGATCGATTTCCAATTTTTCTAATTAAATCGATCGTGCTGGTCTGAATTTGACAATCATGCTAGTAACCACATTCAATTTTCATATTCCATTAATTGAGTTAATTGCATTCCATTTCTCTTGAAAAGTTTATTAATTTTAGCAACGTTTTCTTGTCAGTTTAATTAGTATTCTTAATTTGATTTTCTTAATTAAAATGGGAGGGAATAAGGTGGTTATAATATTACATCAAGAAAGTCTCCCTTTAATAATTACTAATATTCTTTCCCACAAGGGAGAGTTGTTATTAAAGGAGAAAATTTTAAATATGATTTCTAAATAAATTATCGATTATTCTAACTGGCACTCAAAAATAGTGATTAAGAGTAATTATTTTAGACAAAAACTAATTATAAAGACAAATATAATTAAATTAATTTAAAAATAAGTTAGAATGAAAAAAAGAATGAAGATTTTAATAAAGTCCTAATTAGTTACAATCATTACTAACTCAAGTGATAAATGAGAATTTTCATTTATCTCTCATTTAATTTATTTTAAAATTTATTTAGGCCTATTAGCATAAAATATTATGAAATTTTACTTTTTTATAATTCTACCATATACTTTAAAAATATATTATTATACTCCAAATATATAAAGTTGTTCACAATTATACTCCTTAGTCAAAATTGCTACTTTGAGTTTTTTCTCTCTCCTAATAGCATATGACAAGGATTAAAAATATAAAGAGGAGTATTTAATAAAGCCGGATTGGGCTATAAGGTTGAAAGAAATGAAAAGAAATATGATAGTTTTTTTAATAAAAAAGAATTACAACCAAAGAATTTAGTTAAATGTGCTTATTATAAATATTATGGACATGTTCCTAGTAAATGTCCAAAGAGACTTGGGAGACCATTTACCATTAGGAAAGTTTAGATTCCAAAAGAATCAAAACCATCTCCTAAGAGTGTGTGGGTTTATACGGGAACTAACATGAGTGGACCCAAAATAATATGGGTACCCGAAAAGAGATGAACAATTTTGTATTGTAGGTCATTTGCATTTCAAAGAAGAAACAAATGGGTGATTGATAGTGGATGCTCCAAACATATGACCGGAGACAAGGAGCATTTTATCAAGTTTGAGTCCAAGAAGAGTGAAAATGTGAGTTTTGGTGATAACTCCAAAGGCAAAATAGTTGGTATTGGCTCAATTGGTAACAATGATCTATTTATTTCTAAAGTGTTGCTTGTTGATAATTTGAAGTATAATTTATTGAGTGTGAGTCAATTATGTGATAGAGGATATAGAGTCATATTTGAGTCTCTTGCATGTAAAGTAGTAGATATCAATACTAACAAGATTGCATTTATTGGTTACCGTCAAGGCAATGTGTATATGGTGGATTTAAATAACTATGAAAAAAAAAATTTTGTTTGTTTTCTTCAAAAGATAAAAATTCATCCTTATGACATAGAAGATTAAGCCATGCTAGTATGGATGTAATTTCAAAACTATCAAAAAAATATTTAGTTAATGGTTTGCCTAAACTTGTTTTCAAAAAAGAAAATGTTTGTAATGATTGTGCAAAAGTAAAACATTCTAGAAGTTCTTTTAAACCAAAAAATGTTGTTTCAACTTCTAGACCTTTACAATTGTTTCACATGGATTTATTTTGTCCAACAATAACATTTAGCCTTGGTGGTAAGTATTATTATCTTGTTATTGTTGATGATTATTCAAGGTTTACATGAGTTCTTTTTCTTGTACATAAAAATGATGTTCACACCACTTGCAAAAGTTTTACAAACTCAAAAAGGTTACACCATTTCATGCATTAGAAGTGAACATGGAAAAGAATTTGAAAATTCGGATTTTGAAAACTATTGCAAAGAACATGGAATTGAGCATAATTTTTCAGCTCCTAGGACTCATCAACAAAATAGTGTTGTTGAAATGAGAAATAGATCATTGGTAGAGATGGTTAGGACCATGCTTTGTGAAAATGATTTGCCAAAATATTTTTGGGCCGAAGCAGTCAATACTTCATGTCATATTATTAATAGAGCTATAATTAGGCCAATCCTTAAAAAGACCCCATATGAATTATGGAAGGGAA
>CATKHJ010207639.1:0-19926 GCA_949750685.1 Vernicia montana | reverse complement strand
TTGAGAAGAAAATTTTGGAGAATGGCATGGTCAACTTATGAGGAAGAATTCAAGGATAACCTTGAATTGTTAGCAACAGAGAATGGAGTTAAGAGTGTTCAAGACTTGCTGCATTATCCACCACACAAATGGTGTAGAGCCAATATAAGCACCAGATGTTGTTCAGATATGGTGGATAACAATATCTTAGAATCCTTCAGTTCTTAAGTACTAGAAGCAAGGGATAAGCACATAATCAGTTTATTGGAGACAATTAGGGTAAAGGCAATGAGTAGGCTTTGAAAATATGGAAATATGGTTAAAAGCTGGACTAGTGACTTTTCTCCAGCATGTATTCAAAGATTTGAAGAAAATTGGGTTAAATCAATGGATTGTCAGGTCAAATTCAATGGTGATAAGGCATATGAGATTGGTGAGGGTGATGACAAACATGCATTGTTCATTGATAAGAAGGTATACACTTGTAGGAGTTGGGATTTATGTGGAATCCCTTGTAAACATGCTATATGTGCCTTGTTGAATGAAAAAGAAGATCCAGAGAAATATATTTCACATTGGTACAGTAAAGATAGCTATCTGAAGGCATACTCCCATCATATGCAACCTGTAAGAGGTAGGAAGTTCTGAAAATACAATGATCATGAGCCCATAGAGCATCCACCTATCATAATTAAGCTTGGAAAGGCAAAGAAACTCAGGACTAAGAGTAAAGTTGAAGCACAATTGAAGAAGGAAATTGGCAAATTATCTGGCAGGGGCAGGATAATTAGGTGCAATATATGTAAAGAACCTGGGCACAATAAGAATGAGTGTAAAAATAAGAATATTAATGTAAGTAAATTCAACTGATAGTTTAATTAATATTTTTTTTCCATTTAATGTTAATTAATAATACAAATTTGTTACTTATCAAGGAAATGATGTTAGTTGTCCAGTTAGTGGCAATATACAAACTCAATCACATGCCTCAACATCAAGGAAAAGGAAGCAGCCTGCAGATGTAGTTGGTGGAACTGAACCTATTAATAACCAAAGACAACCAGATTGCAATGCACAAGAAAGAGTAACAGAAACCAGCTTCAGAACACCTGCAAAATACTAGTGCTAAAAGTCATAATGAAGGAGGTTCGTCATCAATTCCTGCTATGTCTGACCCTTCAGGAGCAAGAGAAATGGGAGGCAAATGTAAAAGAGTTCCAAGGAAGAAGAAGGTTTCTGGTTTTGGTGTTTATATTAATGAACACACTAGCCAAACAACATACAAAGTAAGTTGTTTATGAAACTTAGCATTTCATTTTGATTGTGTTATATATGTTTGAGAATTTAAGATTTCATGTTGATTGCAGCCAAGCCAATCTGATGAGAGACAAATTTTACCTACCCGTGATGATTGTTATGGATTCGGAACACCAAAATTCCATTATAGGATGCTAAAGAATAGAAGAACCACTACTGAGAATACTAGAAGTACTACAGGAGATTCAAGTGGGACTAGTTTGCATGCTTCACCTCCAATTGATATACCTCCTAGTAATGCACTTGTTCCAAGGGGTATTGGAAGGAAAATCCAATTCAGAACTCCTGACCATCGCACTGTTCATCCAACTGATCTCCCATATAAAGCTATTGGACTGCAATGGCTTGGTGGTGATGCAATTACTCAAAGACAATTGCTAGAGCAGAGAGAAAAAGGGACTTCTAACTTGTCTAAACAAAACTCAGTCCAAGGAGGCACCAAATGAGCCTCTAGAAGTGAAGTTGATTTTGTGATATTTTGGTTATTGATTGGGGAAAAAATAGTTTTAGTGTTTAGGATGTTTTGTGGTATATATTGTCTGCTATATAATTGTTGAGCATTGACTCCAATTTGCAGATTTGGTTAACCAAGTGTAAAGTCTAATGTAAATTTTGAATGATAGCTTGATGTTATTGTGTTGTGCCAGTTTGAGACAAACTTGTCATTGTTATTGTCATTGTTTGCAATAAACTGGTGATGCACAATGCAAAAAACAGAAATATATGTAATACAACATTTGCCCATTTTAATGGATGATAGATATTTATATTCCCCCAAATTCATTTCTGATACTTTTCTTAAATTATTTCTTGTGATTCCCTGTTCTTTTTTCTTATTTAAGTGCTAACATGTTGTTTAAGTAGTTGCTTCATATAATTTGTTGATGAAGTTGGTAAGGGCATATACAGATTGTTCCTGATATTTGTAGAGCATGTGAGTTGATTATGTCAACTATGATCATTCCAGAATGATAATGTGCAATTTTTAAAATTGTCAAATAAGAACAATACAAAATGGATTATATATGGAATTAGTAGAAATAATTTTGATAATATATATTGATAGTTGCAGATGATCAGTACAAAATTAAGCCTCTGTGAGGCTTTAAGACACCTACAACATACAACATTCACCATACTACTCAAGTAACAACCCAAACCTACTGTAAAAACAGTACATAAAGCAGGAAAAAACCCCAAGATACAATGACCATCATCAAAAATAATTTTTTCTTTCTTTTATTGACAAACACCATTTCTGCTTCATTAAGACTCTCCAACTTCAAAATATCCACCTCCTCTCCCAGTTCAGCAACCTCATCCATCATACATTCATTTTCAAAACTTAGTTGAAATTGCATTTCAGGAACCACACCGTTCATATTCTTCTTCAGTGAAAGGTTTTGGATTCCTAGCTGATTGTTATTACTCTTCAGCTCATTAATCAATTGCTTATACCTATCTGGAATGTCAGGATCTATCCATTTGAAGAATTTGCACTTGTTAGGCATCTGCATGTGAACAAGTTATTCATATAAAATGTCCTTAGTTTTAATTCAAATAACTTTCATAAATGGATAATTGATAAAACACTAACCTTGTACCTAGCACAACCAAAAAATCTTCTTCCTGGGTTGACATCGCTCCAAGATGTTCTAAGTGGAGATCTACGCCCACACTCGCAGTAAAGAATAAAACCTTCATATATTCCTTCAGACATGCTTCTCGCCCTTTGATTGCTGACCGATGAAGATGATGAAGTCATGAGTTCTTGAACGATAGTATAACCCAATTAATTTCCCTTAATTTCTCTCTCGATCCTTGTTGTAATATGGGTTTCAATTGTAAGGGTTCCTTCGTTGATTTTGGCATTTTATTTACCCAGCACTTTATTGTAACAGATGAGTTTATGTGGGTCCCACCTCTAATTTTATAGGACCCACATAACGTCTGTTATAATCACGTGGTCTCACGTGATCAACCTAAGTCCTTATTTGAGTCAAAATGAAAGTTTAAGGATTTAATTGAACGAAAATTTAATTTAGGCTTAAAATTGAGCTTTTGAGAAAAGTTTAGGCCCTAAATTGGGTATTTTCCATCTAGTTATTATATTTTTTAAAGTTATGAAAAAATCAACGCGATTAGTCTTAAACTCTTAATTGATATTTTTCACGACGAATGTTAGATGAAATTATTTGACTTCACTTTTAAAACCTGCAAAATCAAGAATGTGTACATACATGGGCAATGGCCAAAGAAATAGAAGTGTAAGGACAAGAACAACTATATATACACATATAATTTCATGTGGGCTGCGGCGGAGAGGATTCGAGGTCTTAGTCCATTTTAAATTTCATCAACTAATTTTTGGCAAAAAAAAAAAAAAAAAGAAAAGAAATGTGGTCAACTAATAAGTACAAGAAAATTATAGGGCTTCCTGAAATTAGAGGTCTTAATCATATTTCATGTCAGCTTTGGCAAAAAAAAAAAAAAAAAAAAAAATCATATTTCATGTCAGCAGATGGGAAAGCTTTGAAATTTTGATTAAAAGTCACCCGCAGCCGGCTGTTTTGTATTATGTTTTGTTTTTTTTTTCCAAGTTAAATTGGCATGAGAAATTGAATATTGAAAGATATATATATATATATATATACCTACCATTGAAGCACTTCAATTAATTAAAACGCAAAACCTAAAGTTGATTAAAGGTCAAAAGGTTACAGGTAGGTTCTTCCATATTTTGCCAATGGGTAGACTATTTTTTTTTTTCCATATTAATTCCTTTTTGCTAAAAAACAATTGTCAAGTCTACTACGTTATTCCCCAATCATGCAATCAAAACAACAGTTAATCCAAAAAAATTGCATGAGCGAATATATATATATATATAGGACACCAATTAAATTAATTAATAATTTGGCAAAAAAAAAATTAAATTAATTAATAGAAAAAAAAAATATTTGGATAGAAAATATTAAATAATTAAGGAAACGAAATTAGAACAAGACAAGACTTGAATTAATATTGTGGATGTTTGGTACGTGTTGTTGAAAAGGACTGACATTAATTACCTCCCCCCAACAGCCGTTTTAGACCCCTTGAAAGTGTTAATAATGATTTAAACATAATTTTGTTTGGGTACTCCAAAACATATTACTAACATTTTAGCTTTTAGTCTGGCTCATGGAAACGAATTCATAAATCATAATCATGTAAGAGAAATTAAGACAAGCCATGTGATGGATTCCACAAGCAATAACGAGATACGAAAATACAAAAAAATTTTAAGTGTAAAATTATAAAAAATTAAATATTTATTATATTTGATTCTTTTTATTTTAATTAATTTTTTAAATATATATAAATTGACTTAATTATATATATTACCTTAACATAAATTATGATGTATAAAATTTGATCTTCATAAAAAAAAAATTTCTTGCTCCTCACTGTCCACAAGCTACTATTGCTCAGTTCGTGGTTCAGGATCAATGTTCCTATCTACACTTATTCTGTTTATTTATTAATTTATTATTTGTGTCCGTTTAGTTTTTCCTTTTTTTTTTTTTTTAATACTCAAGAGAAGGAGGTCTAAAAAAAAGAATCAATTCCTAATTATTTGTATTCCGGACCTAACAATCATGTTAAATATTATTCCCTCCATTTCACAATAAATGACGTTTTAGAGCTATGTACAAGTATTAAGAAATTAATTAACTTTCTTTAATTAGTAAATAAAAAATACTAAATTGCTCTTATTAAATATTTCTCTAAACTCTAAATCTTATCATGCATTAATTAAATTAAAAGAGTAAAAATAAAAAAAAATAATTAAATGCACCATTGATATTCTAAAACGTTATTTATTGTGAAAAAAGTAAAATTTTCAAAACGTCATCTATTGTGTAATGGAGGGAGTAGATTTTAGGAGTACTTTTTTTAAAAAAAATTTTTTAATCAATATCTGGATAGTTTTATAGTAAATGTTATGCATATGGATTGAAATAATTATTTATTGTAGATATATAATTCATTAAATATAAAGTTAATATTTTATAGCATTATTATTAATTAAATTATAACATATTATGTTAAATAAAAAATTTAATTTAAATATTCTAATATAATTATTAATTGTTAATAATATAAATTATTAATTAAAATATAAAATTATTATTTTTTTATATTTAATTAATTATATAAACCAATTTGGGTGGGTTTAGATTCAGGATAGTACTATAGTAAAGGGTGAATTTTATATGGATTTTGGATTAGGATGGTTACATATATGATTATTATGAATACTTTATGATCAGATATAGATGTTTGATGTTGGAATGAGTTGGACTCTATGTGAATTGCTTAAGAATTTTATCAGGCTTACAAGATAAATATCGAGCATGAGAGGGTCAAATCTTTTATTCGGTAAATGCTCTCCGATACTTAAGTTAACAATAGATCTCTTTTGGGTTATGAGGAAGAACTGAACTTTTTATTAGCCAATATATTTTCAATGATAAAAAGAGATGAGAGTATGAAAAATTAGCTACCTTCCTCACCAGGTATTTTTTGCCTTTTATACTTAGATTATGTAGTAACTTATTGGGGAAGGAACACGCACCTTCCCATACTTATGATAAATAGTCTAGCCTTTTTAGTTCGACGGCTTCTATTGTCAGAGAAGTAGGTACTCGAGTATTAGTTCTGATGCAAGACTGGGTAGGTACTGCTCTTCTTGTCACGAGTCACCTCTTAAGACGGTTTTCATTAAATGCTGAATGACATGTGCTACAGTGATGATTCATGTGATTCTTTGCTCGTTAAGGAGAAGGATTAGAGGACCAAGGAAGTACTTCGTTGGTCGAGGTGGTATTTTGTAGAACCATTGACTGCCTTGGAAAAGTCTCTCTATCTTGGACTTAAGTGAAAGCCTCTTAAAAAATTGGGTTTTGATCAAGTCAGGCCCAATTAAAAATAAGATCAATTTTATTCCTTATCACTTTACTCATTGCTATTTATAATTATGAGATCATCATTGAGATATGAACTACTAACTCAATTGTATAATCATTTCATTATGTTAGTAGAAGTGGATTAGAAGTGCCACATTGACAAAAAAAAAAAAAAATTCTTTTAGTAATATTACTCTTTAATTAGTGACCTAGTGTATATTATTGAATTGATTTCAAAACAATAACTCTAATTAAGTACTTAAGTTCTTTATATGATGGGTTCAAAAGTGCATCTCAGAAATATTATATTAAAGTTCAAATACATTAATTACAATGTCACAATCGAAATAGACAAATTCATAATATATATTTTCAGCTGATTATGTTTTATTGGATGCTTCAAAATTTTAATTAGCCGAATACTTTTATGGTCTATTTGAATGACAATAATTTAAATTATGAATTTAAATTTGAGTTAAATTTTTTATTTAAGTTATTAAAATTAAGTGGATTTAAATTTAATTTAAATACTTAATGAAATTTACCGGTTCAAAAATTTAATATTTCAAATAATTTTTAATATAAAATTTAATTTGAAGCGGCCACGCAATGTTTATAATATCTAAAAGTAATTAAAAGAATCAATGATAAAACACAATCTCATTAAGCACCAAAATAATAGTATATTATATCATTGCATGCATTAAAAAAAAAAAAGAGTAATAAAAAGAAGAAGAAATTTCTACGAAAGCTTAATTAATATTAATTTTGAACATTTTTGAGAAACTAGTTTAATAATAATTTGGCAGCTTATACATTATCCAGACCCCATCTTATCGAAAAGAGGATATATATTTCATCTCCAGAAATATATATATATATATATATATATATATAAAGAAATAAAAAAGAAGTATATTCATAATAATTAGCATATATACTGCCTACCTATTGAGTGGTGCTAAATGTAGCATTACAATTTCAAATTGCATTTACCTAATTACTTACTAAACTTCCATTAACTTATCGTTTTGAACTTGTTAGCTAGCTAATTATATACATTAGCCATTTATTGGGCAACCAAACCCCATCTTATCTTATCTCCAAAGGCCATATATCTCTATATCTCAATTCATGATAGTCATTATTTACGTATTGTGCACCTAGCTAGTGCCCTGTACTAGTGCCATGATCTCAATCAGAAATGAATTTCTGAATTCCTCTCTCTCTCTCTCTCTCTCTCTCTCTCTCTCTATATATATATATATATATATAATCAAATAAATTAATATATAATAAATAAGCCATCTAGCTAATAATTAAAATGTAATCTATATTAAAATTAATGATTAATGGACTAAATTGTTGGGAGTTTTGAAACATGACACGGTTAAATATTTATTTGGAGATGTAAATAGAATTGAACAACAAAATAATAACAAATAAAGAGAATACAATTTTTAACGTGATTCGACATAAGCCTACGTTTACGGGCGAAAGACATCAAAATTCATTAATTAACTCAAAAGATAATACAACAGAGAGAAAAATAATCAAAAGGTAATACAACAGAGAGAAAAATAACTAACAATCTCAAAACTCAATACACCCAATATCCTTAATCTCTTATACAAAATACCAAACAACAAGTAACAAATTGGAACCAAAACTTGTTGTAACAAAAAGAAGGATTACCAAAATACAATAATAAAGGGAATTACTACTGGTATTTTAACTCACAAATATTTTTCTCTCACAACAAATCCAAACAAATATTAAAGAGAAAAATACAAAAGTTTCTTTCTTTTTCTCTTCCTCAATTTGAGATTTTATTCAAACTTCACCTTCACACAAATCTCAAATGATGGTTAACAAATTAAAAGATGTGTATATTAACTTGGAAGAGGGAGAGAGCCTTTATATATAAACTTCCAAACTCTTCCAACCAAGTTACAGTTTAAATAAATATAAGCTGTAACCTTTTATATTAGCATGGTTGATACCGTTATTTGACTTTTTTTTTTCTTTCAACATTTTATTCAACATAAATCAATACTTCCATCTTCTGAATTTCTAAAAAAGAAGAAAATAAAATAAATTGGGTGCCATGTATATATAGAAGTGCAACCCCACCCTCCATACTGGTGGGAAGCAATTTGGATAGGGGAGTGGAATCCACCCTTAAAGATACCAACCATCCTAATAATTTTAACTTGTATATTTATTCGATTATTGCAAATAATCATTGCCATCTTCTGTGGAAGCACCAAGTTTTGGTCCACATATTTTACACTCCTTTTATGTTATATATAATGTCTAATTAAATTATGGATACATAGAGTTTTATATTTTCATGAAACACAGAATTAAACTTTAGGATAAAGCTGATGGAATAAAACACAACCAAAAATTCAAAATTGAGGCTGTCCTCTCCCTATCACAATTACTCGCTCCTTGCTTCCAAACAAAGAATTAATTAATTAATTTACCAAATTAGTTTTTAACTTTTTATAATCCGTTCAAGAATTTAAGAATGCGACGAGTTAGAAGTTTCGTATTTAAATTTTATTTATTTATTATATTAGGTGTTTTCACTGATTTTGAGATTGTGAAAAATGTTGTAGGGAAAGTCTACAATTATGTGGCCTATACCAATATTAATTTAGTCCATTTATTAACTTTCTATAAATAAAAAAAAAATTTAAATTTTTTGTATTATCTAATAAAAAAATTGTCAGGACCAATGAATGGTTGATTGTGAGATGTGGAGTGCATTTTTAAATTTGCAGAGATCAAAGAAAAATTAACCGTAGTAAATACATCAATTGACTTGAAAATACTTTAAGATGTTGATACAAATAATGAAAAATTAGCGATTGTGTTAACATATATATTAATTAATTTCTTAAAAATTTGCATAGGCAAATCAATTATATATATATATATATGTAGGAAGGAAATTCGAATCTAAATTTATTATCTTGCAAATTGTATCTGCGTTTATCATTAAATTATATCTTGGCGTGTCCACACTCCTCACTTTGTTAAAATTAAAAGGTATTACCTATAATAATTTATATGTAATTTTTTTATAATTTTTAAAAATTATTTTGTAACATTTTAATTATAAAGGAGGAATGTTATTATTGCGTCAACACTTCCCTCTCCTCATTCTAAAGTGAATAAATAACAAAAAAAAAAAAAAAAAAGTGTGACTGTTCCTAGCTAACAGCAGAGTATATATATAAGCCGGGGGCAGAGATAGATATAAATATGGTGGGCCTAAGATGAAATTCGGTTTTACTTTCCAGTCATTAGACACTACAGGCAGAATCTATATATTCTCCACTATTGAGATTTGGGGGAAGCAGTTTTTGTTTGATTTTGTCATGAGGACTTGAACCTGTGACAGAATAGGTTAAAATTTGAGTACCAAAACCAATAAATGCCACAAAAATTTACATCAAAATGGTAAAGGACATCAAGTGGATTGGGTTAAAACTAGAAAATACTGAACCCACTTTCTAATTTTTTATTTATTTATTTTTTTTCAGAAAAAATAAAGATCTTTTGACTTATCTCGTACAGTATTAAACTATTAATTGACATTATTGTTAAAAGTTATAGACATATACATGGAATTTCAGCTTCATAGCACGTAGTATTATATGCATGTATTGTTCATTTTTAGCATATATACTCACTACTAGTAGCAAATAAGAGAAAGATTAGCACTCTTTTTCCCAAATAAAATGACAAAATTTATACTATGCTATTAATTTTCTCCTGTCATCCACAATCTAAAGATATTGATCATAACAGAACTTATGCCAACTTGTTCAACTCATCATCTCTTGCATCACAAATTAATATGCTTCTCTCTTTGTTTCTTTCTTTCTTGTAGAACATCATAGCTTTTTTTTTTTTTTTTTCCCTTTCTTCTTCTTTATCTTTGGATAAATATCTCTATAGCCCCTCAAAAAGTGTAAAAATTATTGTAAAATGCTTGTAAAAGTTTACTTCTTTTTGGTGTGTGAACGTCATGGCATTTTCCTTTGGATATATCATTATCGTTATGGATGGCTAAAGTGCAGACCTTATACACTTTTTTTTAGCAGCATTGCATCATGAATTTCAATTTTACTAGTTAATTATGATTCAAATTTTTTGGGATAAAGGTCATACACCTTATTAGCCCTTTTTTCTTTGTCTATCATATTAATTATTTGCATAGTCTTGGCAATAAATGAACATTTAGAATTCTTTTGATCTGTAAATGAAATTTTATATAAAAATAAAATTATATGCAAATGAATTCTTATATTTAAAATATTATAAATCTTAAATATGGATCATAATTCATTATGAATTTATATAAGTTTATACCTTTATTAGTTTAAAATTCTAATAATGTTATTAGCTTGTACTCTTTTTAAATTTAGAATTTACATATGGATTTTATTAATTTTGGGTGTATAGCACTTCCCTAAAATGAGATTATTATTATTATTTGCCTCATAGAGGAAGAGTTTGAGGAGAGTGGTAAATTTTGCTTCAACCCAAAATCTGCCCAAATTTATATGAAACCCGAAATGATTTGAATCTATTGAGTGTCAATCAATACTTTGTAGATCCAAACTCATTAAATCCAACTTAAAATTTGACTCAAAATAAATTAGTAAAAAATAATTTTTTTTAAAAAAATTCAGAGTTCTTTGCTAAAAAATTAATTAAAAAAATGTATAACATAACCCACAATTCCAAGTGATTGACCTAAATTAATTTAATTGAAAAAAGAAATTTGAAATGACCAAAAAATTAAATTCGTCCAATCCGACTTATTTGTCATCTGGTGGTTGAGTATTGAACATATGTTACCCTAAAATAGACAGTAGCTCTGCTTATGCTAGAAAAATCTATATAGTAGGAATCTTCAATTCATGTTTGTATCTTCTCCATCTTATTGTGAGAAAGGATTCTGAGGAAATTTTTTTTTTTGTTGCTAAAAAAAAAAATTCGATTCTTGGAATGTGAAAACTCTTCAAGGTTTAAAAACAAACAGAATATACGTTCCGCAATTGAAAGCTACTTTGAACTGTGCACATGTGTAATTCTTGTTCAATCAATCATTTTTTATTTATTTAACATTTGGTGGTTCTCCTTTGCTTTAGCTATCAATGACATATCTGTCAGCATGTTTTGCTATCAATTATCATATGGGTTCTGATTTGAATTTAGTTTCTATTGTTTGGCTCTTTAGTTCATCTTTGGGCTATTAAATTGTCACAGGTTCATTTTTGTTCTTTAGTAGAAAGGTTGGCTTTGCTTCATTGGTTAATTGTTTCGCATATTTGTAAATTATATATATATAAATATTTGAGGCCTTAGCAATATATCTTTTTTTTTTTTCTAATAAAATAATTTCACAACTTTTTTTTTTATAATAAAAGCTGTGATGCAGAAGTGAAACGATGCATCAAAGCATACCGGTTTGGCTGACATCCCTATAGCACCAATATCATTCAACCTAGGACTGAATATTATTAAAAATAAAAACAAAGAATACAAATGAAAAATAGTATAGTTACAACTTCAAAGAGTAAAAAAACTGAAATTATCTAAATAAATCTAAAATTCTCACGATGATATATATATATATATATATGAATGTGAAAATTGTGTGTGCATATATATATATGCACACACAATTTTCACATTCATATGGAACTCAAAAATTAAAATCATGAGTTTGCCTAAAATAAATAAATAATAATAATAAAATCATAAGGAATTCTACGTCACATAAAAAGAAATATGCACATGAATTATAAAATTATTTCAATTCTCCCTAACATTTTCATTTCACCCATATCTATATATATCAAAGCTTCAACCCTATCCCTAAAAATAGAACAAAGAAAAAAAAAAGGCATGCAATTAAGCTTCAATTTCATTGAAGAGCAATCCATTCGAATGTATTTAATTTTGTCATTAATCACTTGGTGCTCGACATAAGTTGATATTAGCAATGGTAATCAAAAACTTTTGTCTAGCTTTTGCAAATATAGTAATTAAAATTATTAAAAAAAAGTTGACAATAATATTATTTATTGTTAATTTTGTAAGAAATTGAGTCGTCATTGATCATCAGCAAAATATAATCAAACCATGTAATAAAGAAGAAGAAGAAGATACGGTAGCTTTAGATTTGTGGGTCATAATATTACAACTTGCTGAAGTCATTTTAACTTTTATGGGTCTGTCTCATCTTAGCATTTAATTTCTGAGTCCCCAAAAACATGGCCACTTGGACGATAAAAAGTGATATCAAACCTGATCATTACCAAGATAATAACATGCAAATATAGTGAAGTTTTGACATTCATATCACGGAACATTAATTTATTATAACTAATTAATATTATATGTTATCAATCTCTTTTTTTTATATATAATCATGGACGCTAATTAATTATTAATTACTAGTAAAACACAATAATTAATATGCATGACTGATTCCTAACGCCTTACTTTGTCGATCTCTCACGTTATGAGACGTCATAAAGCAAAATCTTATTGTAAAAGTACCCAATAATCATGTAAAAGGTAACGATATAATCACATCCTAAGGAGTAAGGATAACTTCGCACTATCATTGTGACCGATTCCGATTAGACTCCTTACATATATATCCTCTCTTATTATAATTCAATATTATTGTATATATAAAATATATTTTCCATTAAAATTTATGTTGATTTGATTTGCGAATTATGCGCTGAATGTCTATTAAAGCTCATGCGTTAAATTATCTACATCTCTAGATGAATGTATTGATTGACTTTGCTTTTTCAAAATGATAATGGAGTTGCCCATCCCAGAAATTTAGTATGACCAATACTCTTTCTTGGGTTGTAATTTTTTTTTTTTTTTTTTAAATAAAACTTTTTATCTTTTGGTTAGTGTTGAATACACGACTTAATAACTCAAATAATTCTATTTAATGGTATTACTAATAATAATTATAATAAGTTGTCCCTTTTTTTTTTTTTTTTTTTTTTTTTTTTTAGTTTAGACGTAATCCAACAAGGAGAAAATCAAATTTTCTTATTAATCAAATTAATTTTTGGGATTAATCACTGTTGCCAGATATGAACCATTCCGATTAATTAAATCGAATTAATCAGAAACTAGATCAGAAGTCAGTCCAGTCTGATGACCTGCCAAACACTCATTCAATATATATATTAAAAAAAAAAAGAGGTAAAAAATCCAACCATTTGAGCTGAACATTAATTCTTATCTATTTTTTTACAATATTATTTTATATCTTTGAAAATTAAAAATAATAATAATAATAGTAATAATAATCACCTTGCAAAATATTTATTATTAATTTAATTATTTTTTATTTAAATTCAGTTCGATCTCAATTGAATTTCTTGACTTGTGATCCTTTGCCTCCATCGATTTGAAGTTTGGGTCGGATTTGAAAATTATGAGATTAACACTAACACACAAACTCCATGATTATATGATGAAAGGGTTCTGTCATTGATAGTGAGATATTGAAACTCTAGCAAATACTTTTTTATTTATATAATATTTTTGGCTTTTCTAAGATGGGTAACACTAACACATACTCCTTGATGATACACGTAATAATAACAATTTGTGGCAAAATATAATTTGCAACATAAAGTGTTTGTAGAGATTTTATTTCTCAAAGAAACAGATATTACAATAAGATTGATATGAACTAGAATTTGACATAATAAACATTAATTCTAAGGAGAGAGAGATTAATTAACATACATAGATGTGGCACCAAAACTTACAAGTACGTACGGTTTCATGCAAATTAAACCCAAAAAAGGAAAAAAGAACACGTTTAGTTGTTAAACTTTGCTGGAGAAATCCATTTCTTGGTCATTAGTTTTCTTGGTCTGTTCATTTCCATTATCATTAGTGGGCTGTGAATCCACTACTACAGTGTTAATCTCAGAACACAAAGTTGCACTGAGTTTAGCCACGTCAACAATATGATTTGATAATTCACGAAGCTTTGGTTCCTCCACAGGTGATTTCTTGGGTTTCCTATAAATCAAATAAAGCACCATTTGGACTATACCAAAGACAAAGCCTAGTGTATTTGGAACCTGTTGATAAAGGAAAAAAAAAGGAATTGATTAATTAAAGAAACATTTTCTTGTAGATAATTAAATGAAATAAAGTTGGTAGGATAAATAAAGAAAGAAAGAGAGAAAGTCAATAACTTACAGCAACATAAAGATCTTTCTTTAGAAAACCATAGAAGAACCACATGACTGCAGTCAAGGTGAGAAAGAATGATAAAGAAAAAGGCATGAACTCTACACTCTTTGTTTTTATAACTTTTCTCTGCAAAAAATACAGTTAAAAGAGGGGAAAAAAAAGCATTAGTTATATTTGCTGTTATAAAACATTTTCTTTAAAATATTTTTCTTGAAATGCATTATACTAATTCTTACCATGATACCAAGAGGTGCAACAAATACACATAGAGCAAATATCATACAAATCCATCCAAGAACATCAACTCGTTTACGGCCATGTGTAAGAAAGAGAGTTAGGATACAAATGGTTCCGAATCCAAAAACATTGAAGAAGAGGACAAGTTTTGTAGTGAACATCTGCATGAAATTGATTGATTTAAATAACAATAATATAATCAATTCGTATAAATAAAAAGATATATTCAATTAATGAAAATTTCAACATATGTTATTAGTATATATACGTACCCTGTCCTTCTTTGTGGCATAAAGAAGGTAGACAATAATGTAGCCAATCTCCATGAAGAAGGTGAAGGAATTGATGGTGATGAGAAGAGTGGCATTATCATCAAAAATTGCATAGAATAACCATAGCATAGCACTAAATAGTGCAATCACATATGGAATAGACTGGAAGCCTTCGCTTGTTTTCTTCTTACAAATTTGAATAAAAGTTGGCCTGTGATATCACATATGTAGTTTGTCGTAAGAAAGCACGTATGATAAATAAACTACATACGGAAGAGAATAAATTTTGCAAGAAAATACTTACAAAGGAGCAAGACAAACCATGGCAGAGACGATGTTAGCTACACCATTGAAGAAAAAAAAGAAACAATAGTGCAAATTAGTTTGGGAAATCAAGAATGAAGAGAAGATAAAAATAATTAAAAAGAAAGGGCTTGTATTCATATAATTTATTTATTTTTTATACCTAAAACGCCAAAAATGAACTCCAATGTCAAATGCAAAGCCATTTCTAATACTCTCTTCCTCACAACAAGCTTGGCTAGGTGTTTACTAGATCAAAAGGAAAGTCTAGTAGTTTAGTTATGTTGTGCAATGAGCAATAGAGCAAGAAGCATTTATATAGGAAGGAAAAAGCAAAAAAGAATCAAGGTCAAGTTGCATGCATAATTAAAATGAATTTAATATGTCAATGTAACAGTGGGTTTATTATTTAAAATAAAATAATAAAATATAAAACTAAAAAATATATATATATAAATATATATGGGAATTTTTTTTGTTCCTTTCCTGTTGGTCCTACAAGACTTTTTACGTCAAAATAATCCAAACAGCTTTCTAGCCCTAATACCCCTATATTTACCACAATCAGTTAATTTTTCATCAAGGTAAACTTTCTCTCTCTAAAGTAGCCCTACTTGTTGGTATCATTCCTAGTACCTGCACAAAATTCATAGGGTCCCACAGGGCCTCTTTCTGATGTGTCACGCACTAACTGGTTTTAAGGGTTACAACTCATGTTTCATTTCTAGAGGACTTCCTGCTTGCTCTTTCTCTAGACATTATATACCTCCGATAAATTTTTAGGTAGACATGATCTACCATCTTATTATTTATAGATTAATTTAATAAAAATAAGTCATTTTAATTAATGATGCCATATCAAATAAATAATTAATTTAATCTTAATTATATTTAGAAATACCTAAAAGTCCTTTTGTATTGTTAAAAAAAAAAAAAACAAAACAAAAATCATTTCAAGAATCCTGTTTTCCAAAGCCTTTCTCATCCAAACCACAACACTCAATTGTAGTCGCCGGTGCCAACAACCGCCAGTCAACAATAAAAGTTTTTGATATCAATGAAAACACCTCACAATGCCTACAAAGTCATCTTTAAGAAGATCCTTATATTTAATCACAACTTCTAATACAGAAATTTGTATGCGTTCCCCTGAAAAGGCAAAAGCTTCTTGGCCTCACTGTGCCTATTCTTTGCTTCTTGTGCGGGTCTTTTGTTTTTTTTTTTCATTGAATTTCTAATATCTAGTATTTAATTAATTAAAATTTTTTTTTGTAAGTTTACGGGGTTTTTTCATTATTTTCCATTGTATTTGATTTTTTCTAGAGTTAAACTTTAATGGATTTTGCTTGATTGACTCATTAAGTTAATGGGTTTTGTTTTTTACTTTCTAAGAATTGAATTTTGATAGGAAATTGGGAATTGATTTCCTCTGTTTAAGCAAAATTCTTTTTGACTAATAGGATTTAACAAAGAGGAAATAAAGGTTCAAGTAGAAGAAGGAAACATTTTACATGTTGATGAGGAATAAAATTGATCATATTTCTAAATGGGTCTGACTTAATTGAAGTCCAATCTTCTAAGAAACTCTGACCAAGGCTCACGATAAAAAGGCTCCTTCAAAACAGTCCATTGATCAGCAGAACACTACCTCGACAAACGAGGTACTCTTTTAGCCTTCTAATCCTCCTTACCAACAAAAAAAAAAAGTCACGTGAATCATTACTATAGCATATGTCATTCAGCATCTAATGAAGGCCGTCTTAAGAAATGACTCATGACAAGGAGAACAGTATCAACCCAGCTCCTCATCAGAACTAGTACTCAAGTATCTATCAGTACTATAAGGTCTACATCTCAGACAATAGGAGTTGTCCATTTACAAAAGATTATTCATCATGAGTTTGGAGAAGTGCGCGTTCCTTCCTCAATAAGTTACTAGATAATCTAAAGTAAAAAAGCTAGAAGACACCTAAGGAAAAGGTAGCTAACTCTTCATACTCTGACCCCTTCTATCACAAAAAATATTGGCTAATAGGAAGTCCAGTTTTTCCTCATAGCCAAAATAATATCTATTACAAACTTAAGTATCGGAGAGTTTTTGCTAAGTAACAGGCTTGGCCCTCTCATACTTATTACTTGTCTTGTAGGTTTGATAAGATTCTTAAAGTAGTTCACATAAGGAGTTCAACCCATTCCAATAATCAAAAATCTATATCTGATCACACATTAAGGTAGAGATTGGCAAAGAGGATACCCATAGAAATTAACAACACCGTTTGGCATGTAGTTGAGAGAGGAACAGAGAAGATAAATTTATCTCGAGAAATTGAATTGCCAAAAAATGTGAAGGTGGATGAGATTACTCAGATTGAAAATAATGTTTCCATGTGCGATGATTTTTTTTTTAACAATAAAAAAGGAATTTAGTATTTCTAAATATGATTAAGATTAAATTAACTACCTATTTGATGTGGTATTATTAATTGATGTGTATTTTTTTTTATTGAATTAGTCTATAAATAAGGTAATAGACTCTGTTTATCTAAAAATTTCTCATATGAGAAATTTACCTTGTTTACTTAATAAAAACCCCTCTTATTCTTTTTTTATTTTTACTCTCTTATTTTTTTTTTCCTTTAATCTTATGTAGATTAAGAAAATTATAGAGTATTTTGATCATTTTTCTAGTGCAAGAGGGAGTCTTGGTCCCATCTAACTTTTAAGCTTTGGCCCCACCTAACTTTTAAAATTTTACTTATATATTTTAGATATTTTTTAGTTGGCCCTCCAATTTTTTAAAATTTTATCTATATATTTTAGATATTTTTCAGTTTAGCTCCCAAACTTTAAAATTTTTCAATTTTTTCTATATAACTTCAAAAAAAATTTAGAATTTCCTCCATAATTTTAGATTTTTTTTATTCATTTTTGAGTCACAAACTTTCAAATTTTTTAAAATTTTATCTATATATTCTAAATTTTTTATTTTAGTCCCTCTCAAATTAATTTTTTTTTTTGCCCCCTCTTTTGAATTTCTTGCTCTGCCCCTGCTTGCAATTAATTTAAGCATTAAAATTAGTTTTTAATTTCTTCTTGATATATTATTATATACATATAGGATAATTAATTTAGTTTATTAATGTGATTATTTTATCCCTCATTTATTTTTAAGGATTGAGTCAATAATTGGTAAGTAAGTTTATTTTTCACTTTGTTCTTTTTGTGGTCATAACTCAAAAAATTTTCTTATTTATAAATCTTTTAATTTTAGAATTAATAGAGCTGTCTTTTTTTAATAAATTAAGAGATAAATTTATTGATTAATTAACTGAATTAATGTAATGTAGATGCAGGACCTAATTAAGGGGTGAGCTATACCGCACTGGAATTGGAGGGTCAACTAACTAATAGTAGAGAGCCCACTTGGCTCATTCTCATAGTAGGCTTCAATTTGGTTTGAAACTTACTTCATTTGTTACACAGAATCAGAAATGAATGACCTTTCTGATGTGTAATCGCACTTGATGGTGGTGATCAAGTCAGGATCTTCACTCTTTTGGTATTAAAAAAAAAAAAAAAATCAAACGGTGGAGAAACAATCTCATAATACTAGTTACCAGAGGATATGCTGTTTTACCTATAACAGAAAGTAACAGTACGTACTATTCATTTTCACCTCAGCCGCCATAACCCTAAAGTCACTGCTACTAATTTTTGTTGTCATTTTGCATATTTTTATATATAGAATCCTGTAGCTCTTGTTGTAGGATCACTTGGCAACTACTCACGTGCTTATCCATGCCGTCCACGTGCACAATGGTAATCAGCAATGTTGAAAATTAGACGAAATAGTGGAATATAACTAGGGTAATCCAACCCACACGTTTATTCGGTAATTAACGAACATCGTGCTTTTATACAAAACAAAAACAAAGTTAGGGTTAGATATTCATTTATAAAACTAATTAATTAACTAACCTAGCTAAGGTTAGGTATTTCTTCATAGCTTTTTTCCTTTTTCTTTTTTTTGGTTTCACAAATATTTTAAATGAGAGTTGTGGTTTATTTCGTGACATTTTAATATTCTGTACTTAACGTCGTTTGACACATAAATGTCAATTTACATAACACCGTTAAATGCATGTGCTGATGTGAAAAATAAATAATAATACTGATTTTCCTATATTGTGTACACGTGTCATTCCTTTTCCTATGTAGCGCTAGCGATGGCAATGGGGCGGGGCAGGGGCGGGGGTACCATCTCCATCCCCATCCCCACCTTAGCAGGGAATCCCCATCCCCATCCCTGCCTTACAAACGGGGATAATTTAGTCCTCATCCCCGTCCCCGCAGGGATCCCCATCCCCGCGGGGATCCCCGTTCCCAACTTGATTTTTTTTTTGTCTTATTTTAATTCAATTTTTGATACTTTTAGATAGTAGAATATATTATATAAAAATTTAAAAATTAGACTTTATTTATATTTAAACTCACAATATATATATAATTGGAGATATTTTGATTATTAGTATTACTTATATACTTTATTAATTTTTTTATACATTACTTATATATATTTACTTATTAATATA
>CATKHJ010207552.1:0-12694 GCA_949750685.1 Vernicia montana | reverse complement strand
AGATGTCTAATATATCGATGATCAGATTTTACAAGATACAATCCATCATCACAAAAAGGATAGCCTTTCCTATGTTATTTATAGCTTATCCTGTATCGTGTAGTCATATCAGCTTGCAGGCATGAACAAAAAGAAGACCTGCAGCAAAGGTCCTAAACAACTACAAAGTAAAAACATGTATCAATGTCATGTCCAAATCTAGACTATCCTCCTCCTCCTCCTCCTAGGATGCACATCCTGTGTGCTATCATCCGAGTCTGAGCCCCTCACAATCTCGTAAATCTCCTCCAAGATCACATTTGTCCTCAAAGTCTCAGTATCCCCCTCAGCTGTAATAGGTGGAGCACAGGCAGAATATGAGCTGACCCCCACGGTCATCTCAAAAAGCCTAATCTGAGTCCTTGTAGCTCCAGAACTGCTCCCTGAAATCTTCCTCTGTGTAGTAGCAGCCTGGGAATCAGTCCTCGCTGCTGCAATAAGAATCCTCCTTAAAACACGAGAAACAACAGTCCTCCTCTCCTCTTTAGCAGTAGTAACCCTCCTCTGCACCACGACTGTAGTGTCCCACTGCCTCCTCACTACAGTCACTGTCTCCTCCATCACCGCTATCGCATTTGAGTCACTGATGCAACCTGTGCAGCCTGTAGTGTCGAGCCCTCTATGGCTCCTCTGGTCCCTTCCAAAGGTCGAGTCACCCCCTCCGTATGTCCCATCGTCTCATCATCCGCAGCGCCTCCGGCAATCCCTCCCTCCTCCAGGGTGTCACCCCTCTATATCCCTGAGCAAAGCAGCCCGGTGCTCTCTCTCAGCAGGCCAAACCACCTCAACCAACCAACTGGTATACCCCTCGGTAGTCCTAAAGCCGATCCCTAGACGTATTGCATGATAACTCCTCATCCAGGCACCCTTGATAGCCCTGGCAATGGGAGTTGTAATTTGTGTAGACTCCAAGAAGGGTACAACTGGGGGCACATACTGAGTCTGACCCATCTGCCTCATAACTCTCGTCCCCTGATAAAAGGTCGTCCAGCTCAGACCAAGCAAAAAGACCACCCGATACCTGTGACTCTTGGTCATGAAGGACCTGATGTCATACCACTGACAATGCCAAAGTATGTCCTCTGAGGCATCCTCTAGCAACCACCCTATCCACTCTCTAACTGAGCCTCGGCGAACCTGGATCGACCTCATGTGATACTGAGAAGCCGTGTAAGGACTCCTCGCCGGGGCAGCCACCATTTGGAGATGATATATGAGCCAGACCTGCAAGATAACCCAAAAATTCAAAATCAGACACCTATAAAGCATCAATAATAGGAAGGGTAAGACAGACATACTATTTCCTCACCTGAAGAATAATAAGAGAAACAGTCCATCTCTCCAGACCCCGCATACAACAGTCCAAACTCAATACTGTCTCAACCAACACTGCCCTAGCCACAGAAAGCTCTGCTCCATCTGGAGTACCAAGCTAGTCACTCTAGCATCTCCCTATTCGGCAGAACCAGGGAACATATACCATGCCATCAAATAGAAAACCAAGGCTCTCATCCTGAGTCTTTGTCTCCTCATGTCTCTAGAGTCACCAATATCCTGAAACTCTGCAATCACTGTAGTCAAATCCACCTGGCCGTTAATAACCATCTGGCTCACAGCATCCTCAGGCAGGCCTAAAAACTCCTGGAAAATAAAAAAATGACCCACTCTAAACTCTGGCACCACTAGGACTGCCTCGGGATCGTAGCCGAGTATGACGCTAAACTCCTCAAATGTGGGGCATAACTCCTCCATAGCCGCACCCAAATGAAAAACACGGGCCATCGGATCCCAGAACCTAAAACAGGTCCTCAGAAAATCCCAATCAACCCGAACTCCTTGCAGTGTCACCATCGCTACAATGCCATATCTACCCAAATTGATTCTCTCCACCTTCTCGAGTTTCTTGGTCCATACATGCATGCTATGACTGAAATACGGTTCCATGAATGTGAAAATTGAAAGAAAATAAATGAAGAAATAATAGAAGAATGAAAACTGGTGAAAAATTTGAGAAACCGGCAGAGTTTCAACACAAAAACCAAGAAAAAATGTGATCTGCCTCGGAATGGGTGCCAATTTATAAACCCAAGAAGTGCCAACATAAAAAAAGTATAAAAAGGGGCAGAATAACGGCTTTGATCCGGCGGCGGCGCTCAGATGCCCGGCGGCTACACATCCTTACAGCCCCCTCCAATCCCACCACCTTTTATGGTCCCACAACCTTATCATAAACCCCACAGCACAATTTTGAGCCTTTTTCTTCCCTCCTTGGGACTGAAAATTCGAGACAAAATACTTTCGAATCTCCTTGGGGCTGTTCTTCTTGTGCACGACAGCAACGGTGTCGTATTTCAGTCAAAAGAGTTAAGTTTCTAAACCTACATGCATGAAAAACATGATTTTTCTAGTACATAATTGTAAGCCTACATCCAACACTGCTTTCTTTTATCACAACATACATTCACAGAGTCGCATAAAATCATGCATACATAAGCACGCACCATCGTCATCATCAAGACACATAACATAAAATAAAGTGCATACAATGGATAGTCATAATAATACAGTCATCCGAAGAAGTACTATCTCCTGCTAAGGGAGTAAACGAAAAAAAAAAAAAAAGAAAAGGTAGACAACATATACAGTCATTCAAAAAGTACTACCTCCTGCCAGAGGAGTAAAAAAAGGAAAAGGGAGCAACAACAAATAAGCACAATAGTCCAGAAAACTCAAACAACTTGAAGTCAACGTCGGCATCTGTGAGCAGCAATCATCGACCCCCTTTTCGTCGCCTTCGAGGTGCAGCCTCCTCACCCGGCTCCTGCGACTCTGACATGTGAGTATGTGTGAGCATGCTGGAAAAGACGTTCTCCATCCTGTGGGCGATGAGGTAAGTGCTCTAGGTAAACTCCCTGGGTATCTACATACAGAAGAGGTAAAACATCATATGTTTGGGATCCTTTCTCAAAACACAATGGAATGCAAGGAAAGTCCCACCTAAGGATCCTTTCCAAGGGATGGGTGAATAAAAACCTACCTCAATGTCATCAGGAATGGGTCGTATACTTGGGTGAACAATAGTAGGAAGTGGCCACAACCTCATAGAGCCGTCAGGAAGGTAGTAAAAGATATCCTCTGATATGCGTAATTCTATGTCTAAAAGAGTCGCACCCAGGGCTTGGCTAGGATCGCCACCCCTCTAATCAGGAACAGGCTCCCCAGAAGTGCTATCAGTGGAAGCCTCAAGAGCCGTTAGGGGGATGGGCCCTTTTGGAGTGGCAGAGGCAAGGGAATACCGCCCTCATGACGTGATCTGGCGTATTAAGAATGTATTACAGAACTCACGGTAACTCAACTCGGAATGTTGTTGTTGAAAGTGATGTGCCGCATCACCCCTGAACATCTCGGAAGAAGTCACGATATTCGATCCAAATCTCATGTCAATGGGCTGGGGGCTAGGAACGCACCAAGATACTAAGGTCTAGAAAGTGACCCTTTCGCCTAGGTAGAATAGACGAAAGTAAGGAGACCGCAACAGTATCCGACTGCGGGAAAAATGTTTTGGGTAGCTCATGTTGCCAGGGGCATGCGCCATCCTCTCCTTGAAGGGTTTCGCAATCTATCATGAAGCAAATAGTAAGGCCATATAATAATAATAATAATAATAATAATAATAATAATAATAATAATAATAATAATAATAATAAAGGAAAGGGGTAAAAGAAACAAGAAGATACCCTCAACTCAGACAAGTGATTGAAAAAGGACCGTATTGTTAGAAATTTAATATAAGCCTTATTGGGACCTTAGTTCAACTCCGCCATCGTGCCCCTTCCAGAAAAATCTCCTCGCACTGATTAATCAGTCTGGGAGCAAGAAAGGGGAAGTACACGTAGGGCCTGACCTGCGATATAGAATTGTCAAAATTTCAGAAGCATAATAAAGAAGTATAGTAAAAAATCGCCTAATACCTACCTTCCATATGACAGTCGTCCCACCAATGGACCGGATGCACCCTTGGGACAGGTCGATCATCTCCAGATACATGGTGCTCAGAATAGCACCTCCCCAGTCGTAATCAACCCATACATCCATGTTGACCAAGCTGGCAAGGATGTTTAGATCCACCTGATCCTTCATATTATGGGCAAATGTGCAGCCCATAATTTCCAGTAAGCATAACAGTGCTAGCATCTCACTAGTAGCAAAATCCTCATCAACCATCATCCCCTCCAGCGTGCGGTACAGGTAGATACGCGTCACGTGGATGCTGTCCCGAGGAGGATTGAAGCCGAGCAACTCTTGAGTCTGACTAGGAGAGAGCGCGTCCCACCAGTCATTGTACATGTTCAGGTGCCGAGTACCAAACTGGATCCCGGAAATCACAGTTGTGAACCCTCAATTTTGCACCTTCAAAATTATTTTTAAACTCTCCAAAGCTATCTGGAATATTTTTCTATCCAAACTGACACTTTTCGGATCCTGACCGGACTTTCTGTACTAGACAACACTTTTTCAAAACTGACCTGATTTTTCTCAAAACTGACTGCCAAACTGACCGATAATTAATTTCGGATCCACCGCAACTGACCGGTAATTTTTTGGACTTCAGAATACCCTGAAAAATTGACCCGAAAGCCCCAAAAACTAAAAAGCTCAAAAATCAGAAAAATTGAACCATATGCGCTGGAGGCCACGACGGATCTGCCAAGCCTCCGGGAAAGTTGCGCGGAGCCTCCGAATTTTTCGCTAACACTGTTCCCTATGCACCAAATTGACCCTTTTGCCCTTCCAGCCTAATTTTTTCAACCCTAAACTGCCCTACCCTTCTTGTCTTTTCACTTTTCCTATTCCCAAACTACCCCCAACTCATTTTGTCTATAAAAAGGCCACTCCTCTTCATTCCACACACCTTGAGTATTTGTTGATTTGCTATCCACTTGCTCCATCTCTCTCTCTAATTAGTTTTCTCACTCATCAATTAATTAATTAATTAAAAATTAATTTTAATTAATTAATTAATTTTTCAATCGGTTTTCACTCAATTTGATTAATTAATCTTTTTAATTAATTAAAAATTGGGTAGTTAAGCAACTTAATCTCCTTTTTTTAAAATCAGTCTTATTTTCCGAAACGGAACTCCGCTTCTGCAAAATCACTCTCCCACCACATAAACCCACAAAGAAGGTATAATCTCTTACCCTCACTCAAACCCTAAACCAAACCAATCAAATTTGACTGATCTCAAAATCCCTCCACCTCTCCGTTGAATGAACTGTGTGGATTTTGATCCCTATTCAATAGGATACCTAGGCAAGCTTGAAATCTAAATCCAAGTCTCAAATTCAAATCCC
Source organism: Vernicia montana (assembly GCA_949750685.1). Taxonomy (NCBI): domain Eukaryota; kingdom Viridiplantae; phylum Streptophyta; class Magnoliopsida; order Malpighiales; family Euphorbiaceae; genus Vernicia; species Vernicia montana. Next base: position 7,301 of record CATKHJ010207552.1, on the reverse strand, counting down.
AATTAATCCCCTTCCCCTTTTATTTTTAAATGTCAATACATTGTAAATGTAAATTTTAATTAATGTTATTATTTATTATTTTGGAGTAAAGGAGCGATCTTATGATTTTCCTAGTACCCATAAGGACTAGAACAAATACTCTACTTTACTTGTGATTATTTAAATACTTGCTCTTTATTTTTCCATGCACTCATAATTATACAATGCCCATGCATTTTAAATTTCAATTAATATCCGTCATCCATGAAATCCATTTTCAAAGTCAAATTAAACTTGAAAGTCAAATATAGATTATTTAAAATCAAAAACCTAGTCCTCGAGCTCAACCTGATTCGAGAACTAGTGACTTTATCATTGGGTAAATTAATCGAAGATTAATGAATTGGAGTCAAATTTGGTTTTTCCTTAATTTTTTCATTAAAAATAAATTAGGGTGGCGACTCCCGAATCTCTTTAAAAATCAAAAATCAATTTTTCGAGGCGATAGCCGCTTTCAATCGTAAGCATCGAAACTCATACCTTAACCTCCTTTAAAAATAGCTTAGCCTTTCCTTAAAGCATTCCCGAGAGAGGGGAGGGGCGTTCGGGCGAGGCCTCACAGATACACACTAGTCCTCTTTTATAATAGAAGAGATAATTATTACCAACTTTAATTATACAGATAACATATGTCTGACAACTTTAAACATGATGACTAGGAGAGAGATTAAAGTTGTCATAATCTGAGTCATCCGAGTCTATCTTTCCATAAAGATGTTTGTACCACCTGACTACTCGTATGGATCCTGAGAGTCTTGGAAATATTCTTTTTCTTGATTGACAGGAGGAGGTGACTTTGTGTGGGAAGGTCCAGTTGGCTGAGAGTCACAGATTGAAACTGTAACAGGTAACATCTATATTGTAGTGGGGCCTGATGGATAGACAAATGTGGAACGAATTGGTTGAATGTTAGTATCATATCCGTTAAGGCAACACAAGAAATTTGTGAGCCTGAGCTTGTCCTGTTCTTGATGAATGGATTTAGGAAAGTTCCTCCATGCATATGCTTCATTGCTTGTCCAAAACCTTTGTCTGGATTTTGAAAATATGAACGGTGCAGGATGTAGATAGTACAAGTACTAAAATGATGTGCAGAACTAGTCCATAATTTTTCCTGTTCAATAATCCTTTGAATTTTTTTTTTTGCCACCAGGACAATGGAGCAAACCATTCTAACAAAGTCCAAAGAAGAGAATCACACTCCTGAGCTTCATTGAGAAAATGAAACATTTCCATGACTGGAATCTCCACTGCTATTGAATACAAAACTATAAGACACCAGATACACCAAAGTTCTGAGGGTAAAAGTCCTTGGGATGGTTTAAGATGGAAAGGAATAAGGAAAGGATAGTCTTTGAAAAAAGGAGAAGGTTCAATGGGGAGATTTCTGTATTCTATGACTTTAGAAAGGAACAGAAAAATATGATTTTTTGCATAGAGTTGGAACTGGTCAAGAGAGGTAAAATGGGTATCTGGAGGAAAAGTTTTCTTGACTGAGGCATTGAGAGGGGCTGAGGAAGCCATGAGGATGAGAGGGAAAGTCAAGGTAGTGCAAATTACTTGGACTTGTTGTGGTCGGGATAAAAGATTAGGGATGAGGTTGTGATCTCCTTTTATATGTTCAACAAAAAAGTCATACTTAGCAAAGCAGTCTTTCATTCTCAGTAACTGTTTGCTTGGAATGGATTTATTTTTGAATTCTAAAATTTTTGGAAATGAAGAATTATCCATTCGTACTGTGAACTGATGACCAATCATATGGAATTCAAATTTTCTTATCCCATTTTTGACCACCAAAACTTCCTTGATTATTATGTGGTAATGCTTTTCAGTATCTTTGAACTGTCCATTGAAGTGACCACAATAATGCAATTTCCCATCAAGTTCTTCAATCAAGATAGCTCCCCAGTATTCATCACTTGCGTCTGTTTGAAGAATTCTTTTACTAGTACTGGGAATCTTCAAAGGTGGAGGATTCTGGGCCACAACTTTTAGTTGTTGGATGGCCTATTTCTGAAAGGGACCTCAAGATGGAGCATTCTTTTTCAACATTTTTGACAATTGGCTGGTGAAGATAGAAGCATGTGGGATAAAATCTCATAAATAATTGATGATTCCTAAGAACTATTGAATTTGCTTTATTGAAAGATGTTCATCAGGAAACTTCAATAATTCTTGAGCAATGTTGGGACCATGCTGATATTTACCATTATGAAAGACCATGCCAAGAAATTCCACTGAGTCTTGTCCAATCATGCTTTTCTTTTCTAAGAGCATTATTCCATATTGATCAACAATCTGTTGGAATTGGGCCAAGAGTTCTTCATGGGCCTGGACATTTTTGGAGAAGAGCAATATGTCATCGATGTAAATGAGAGTGCTGTGAAGAATGAGCTCAAATATTTGGACCATGGCTTTTTGAAACAGGGATGGAGCCGTCTTTAGACCAAAAGGCATAACCTTTCATTGATACTGGGCCGTAGGAATATAGAATGCTGTCTTGTACCTGTCATTCGAATGAATGCCTAACTGCCAAAATCTCGCCTTGAGATCAAATTTTGAAAAAATATGGGCTTCATTAAGATTAGTGAAAAGAGAATGAATCTTTGGAAGAGGAAACTTATCATTTCTCAGGAAATGATTAAGAGGTTTATAATCAATCACAAGTCTCTTTTTCCTCTAACAACTTCAAATCTTTTTTCCACATAGAATGATTGACAAGCCTAAGATGAATCTGTTGGTTCAATAAGCCCCTGCTCAAGGAGTTGAGAACATTCTTGCCTGGCAAGAGATAAGTCAGAGAGACTCATTCCTGGATGTGTCGCTTTGGTTGGATTAATATCTTCATTAAGCTTAAAGGGCAAATGGATGAAAAATGATTCATTTTTCCACAGAGGAAATGGATGAACAAATTGAGCATGTGACTCAGCACAGGATTTTTTAAGGTCTTTGATATCTTGGAAGTCAGGAGGTACCTCACTTAAAGAAAACAGCTTTGGAGTATAGGTATATGGTTTCAGAGATCTTTTGTACTTTATCCCTTGAGGAAGGATTTGAAGACCCTTTGCCAATTTGTAAACATCAAAGCCAACAACAATATGTTTATCAGGAAGAGCTGAACCAAGAACTTTAGTCCAGACAGTACACTCATGAAAAAACTGAATACCAACAGGATGTTTGGATCTGAGGGAAGTTGAAAATACTTGACCATCTGCAGCTTTAAAATACTCATGATGCAATTCCTAAAAAGAATTAGGAAGAACTGATGGATTCATCATTGTCTTCTGTGCTCCAGTATCCATGAGTCTAATAATAAAAATAGGCCTGTCATATTTGGATGGAAAAATAGAAATGTTAACCAATGGAGCAGGAGAATTATGACTCTTCTGGATAGAGTAAATAGGAAGGTAATCCTCATCTGATGAATCAGAGACTTCAAGAGCAAATGTTGTCTCTAAATCAGCTTATTCTTGTTTTAAGTATAAAGATTCAACATTTGCATCTGCAAGGATGTAAAAGAGCTGCTGGACAAGTTGTTGTGCCTTCTTTGGATTGTTAGGACAATTTCGAGAGAAATGCCCCTTTTGACCACAGATATAGCATATGTCAGAATTTTTTGTTTTCCCGCGTGAAGCTCTTTTTTAAAAAAATTTGAATCTTCTGTTCTTCATTCTTTTCCCGCCTTTAGAAGACTTTTGAAACTTCTTGAAATGATGCTTCTTCTTGTGACTCTTGCAGTAACAATTCTTATCCTTGCATTTAATACCAAGATAAGACTTATTATAAGCTGTTCTAGCAAGCTTTTTATTGTCAAGAATATTCTGCAGGAAATGTTGTTGTTCACAGAGCTTTTCAAGAGCTAACAGAGTATATTGATGAATTTCACCAAGAGAAATATATGAAAACTCTTTGCGAGACTGAGTGATCATTCTCTGAATTTCTGGCTGCAATTCTTGAGGCAAAGAAGAGACATACGTGTATCTGAGATTAGGATCATTGTATCCATTAAGCATGTAATATCTCTTTGACATTCTTTGGTAATGAAAATCAAGATCTTTCTGTTTAAGAGAACAACACTTCATATCAAAGAATTCCTGCCTGATTCTTTTCTCATATTGAGAAAAATCTCTAATGAATTTCTCCTAATGCATGCCCAGCACTGCCAACATTCAAAAACATCATCATCTTGTAATTTCCCAGACTTTGGTACCATTCTCAAAGAGTACCAATAAATCTAGAAACAAACTCCTTTAATACTTCTTTCAACACTACATCAGATTTTATCATCTGTAAATCTATCCAAGCTCCCATTTCATGAATAACATCTCTCCATTTATGAGGAGGCAATGGATCAAAAGAAAACCAAGGACCTGCAGCTGGTTTATGAGGCAAATACTCTTCTGGCTCATGAATATGATAAGTCTCTGTATCATCTTCCATAGAACCAGTTGGATCAGGAGCAGATTATTCTGTTGGAGGAACAACTGTAGTGCCAGTGTTTCCAGGAGGATCATGAGAAGCAGATTCATCTATTGCAAGAATCTGAGTGATGTCTGCCAACTGTGAATTAGAATCTGATGAAAGAGATTGAAGATCAGAATCATCTGAAGAGTCATCTTTGACTATTGAGATCATATTTTGAGACATGGGTTGTTTTTCTTTTCTAGGTTGCTTAGTTTTTGGAGAGTGGGTTTCTGCTTCAAAGGATTCTAAAGATGAAAGGCTTTTTGTAGGTTTTGCAGGATAAGAAGAAGGTTGGTTGAAAGCTTCATAGATCATTTTGAATGGATTATAAGTATTAGATGGATGAGAAAAAGTGGAGAAGTGAAATGGATTTGATTCAAAGAAAGGATCAGGAGAGGGCATTGGTTTGGTTTTTGCCATGTTTGTCTCAACTTTTGCCAATTCTGCCTGAAGTCTTCTGATTTCAGCTTCTTTCTACATAAACTCTTTTTCAAATCTCTTTTGATCAATCAAATGGCGAAGCTGCTGATCAAGATGAGCAATCTGAGAAGATAACTCCTTATGTATCTTTTGAACAAAAAAGGACTGCTGGGACTGGTGGAGAGTTATCTGATCGAGCTTTTGATCAATCTTTTGAAGATAAACATTTTGAGTTCTAGCATTCTCTGTTTGCCAGTTTAGGATAGACTCAAAAGGTTTTGGTTCTTCTGTTTGGCTAAAGGGAGTGATAGTCTGTGGGGAAATATAGGGAGTAGAAATTATTTTGGTTTGTGGCTTGACAATCTTTGTCAAATGAGGAAAATCTTCATGATTAGCTAGAGAGAACATCATACAAGGCTGTACTGTAGGAACAACTGGAGGAGGAACAAGAACCTTACACTTCTCATGTTCAAGTTGTTGAAAAGCCTTGTTGTAAATGGGTAGAGGTTTCATGTAGTTCTCTGAGCTTTTAAACTTTGAAACTTCCTCTTTTTCTTTCTTGAGGAACCAATTATGAATCCTAATCCATGGATTGTCATCATCTCTGTCTAGTCTTCTCCTTATAGGAAAGGACATTTGACATCTCCTGCTGGTGATCTTATGAGTTGGACAGTTATCTTCATCATCCAAATCACATATACATGAAGGATCACACATTCCACTACTTGGAGCATCCCAAATAAAGTGACCATTGATCTTGGACACATAGATATAATGACCTTCAGAAGAAAAACTATGAATAGGGATCTTCTTCTCTCTGGGAAGAGAAACTGGAGTCACCATCATTGATGTGGATGTTCTAGGAGGCTGAAAGATTGTTTTTACCATACCATATTCCCTCCTCTGAAAAGAAGAAGTAGTATAAACAGACTGTGAATCTTGATGAAATTTTTCATAATCAGTAAGTCATTCAAGAGGCATAAGTTTGATCAAATCATCTTTGGAGATTTGTCTGGGAATTTGAACAATTGTGGGAACATCATCATTATCAGCCAAGAGAAGAAGTGCATCTAAAGAAGTGCCATGAGAAGGAAGATCAAGTGCATGATTCTAAATTCAAAAAACAAGTTGATGGTGAAGGGTAACAGCTTTAGAAGAAGAGATCTGGTCAGCACCAGTAAGTTGAACTTGAATTTTAAAAGCTGTGGAAAGATTAGGATCCTGAAGAGAAGGGTTGAAGTTTGGGAAGAAAGTCAAAACAATACTTCCAGCATTTAGTGTCTTAAGAACTGTGCCAATAACTGCATGTTCATAGTGAATAAATCTAGTATCTAGGAGACTCATTTTTGCAGTAACTGATAAGGCTTTTCTTCCATGAAAAGAAAATACTATACGAACAGCTCCCAAATGAAAGTGAGTATAGCCTTCCAGTTTCCACCTTGTTGATGACTCTATTTTCTTAAAGTTATTTTACCTGTTTAAACTCAAATTTTGGTTTGGTTCAGTTCTTGAGAATTTAATAATATTATTACTTATTTTGAGAAATAAATAATTCTAACAATTTATAAATAAATTATAAAATATTTTAGTATTTTATTTTATTTTGCAGGCGATGATGTCATGATATTAATGATGCAGGTGATGATGTCATGATATTAATGATGCAGGCGATGATGTCATAATATTAATGATATAGGCGATGATGTCATAATATTAATGTGAACCCTCAATTTTGCACCTCTAAAAATTATTTCTGAATTCACAGAACTGATCAGAATATTTTTCTAGTCAAGTCAGCACTTTTCCGATCCTGATCAGACAATCTGTATCAGACAATATTTTTTCGAAACTGACCGGATTTTTCTCAAAACTGACCAACAAGCTGACCCAAAAAAATATTTCCAAGCCTACCAGAGCAGACCAGGATTTTTTCCATCAAACCTGATATTTTTACCAAGTCTGATAGGATTTTTGTACCAAACATACTTTTTCATAAAATGACCAAATTTTCTTCCAAACTAACTGCCAAAATGTCCGATAATTAATTTCAGATCCAACGACACCGACCGGTAATTTTTTAGACCTCAGAATACTCCAGAAACAGACCCAAAACTTTTAAAAATTGACCCGAAAAAACTCAAAAACCGAGCCGGAGCCAAAAGGCTCGCTGAGCCGCGCATAGGCGTGCGGCTTCCGCGCGGAGCCGCACGCGCCAGGGAAGTCGGCGGAGCCGCGTAGAGGCCGGCGGCCTCCGCCGGCTCCTGGGCGGAGCCGCAGGCCTTGCCTGCGGCTTCAACCAGGGAAGCCGGCAGAGCCGCGCAGAGGCTGGCGGCTTCCGCCGGCTCCTGCGCGGAGCCGCAGGCCTTGCTTGCGGCCTC
>CATKHJ010207490.1:0-32790 GCA_949750685.1 Vernicia montana | reverse complement strand
CTTATAAGAAATTATTTATTAGTTTTAAGTAGTATATAAGTCAAGATTAAAATTATTTGAATTAAGTAAAATATTAATATAATTATATTTATATATTTTTACAGTAATTATATTTTTCTAATTTAAAATCATTGATAAATTATGAGTTTTGATTGTTTTTGTTCATATAAATTATCAAATTGTATATTTTTATTTATTTATTTATTTTAAGATATCTGAATCTCCGTATTGTATTAGATTATATTGTATTGGACCGGAATCGAAATATTCGATTTCCGAATTGTATTGTACCAAAATTTTCAGAACAATACAATACGGAGATTTTTTATTTTAATTATGGTTCCGATTCTCCATAAATTAAAATCTTCGAAATTCAATCTAATCTCAGAAATTTTTAAATTTATAAATTGGACCGAACTGTACTTCACCCCTAAGAGGCACATATAAATATATCATGATTTGAGCCAACAGAGAACACTAACACGCTATACCCACATGTCACTTTCTCTCTTTGTATCTTTATATATGGCCTAGTCCCATCCTTTTATTGTTTGTTTGTTTGTCTGTTTTTGTTTTTCCGTCCAAAGGAATAAGACTAGAATTGAAAAGGGTTAAAGCCCAAGATCAGTGCAAAAAATGAAAAAATAACAAGTAGAGCTCCCACAAATTGGACTTAGAATCTAATAACAATTTGTTCAAAATTGAGATATTTTGCTTTGGGTATAAAGCCCAAATAATTATCAGGCCTAAAGTCTGAACATATAATTTTATTTCACTATTGTCTCTAATTCTAGTATACCTTTCGAAGGTTACTGTCACCATCTTTTTACTGTACTGCTAAAAGTAAAAGGATGGCTCATTATCAATAAAGATGCAAATAAATCTCAATGAAAGTAAAAAGGTGTATGTTTGTAAAACATAAAGTAACAAAGTGCATAAAACTAAAAGCAGAAAAGTAAAATTTTAAGAAAAGAAAAATGAGAGTAAAATATAATTAAAAATAATAAAAAAAAAAAAGTATGGGAGGTAATTTCCTCATTTACTTTTACCCTAATTTAGTGGGCTAATGATTTTTCAATATTTGTTTGTTTAATATACAATTTCTGTTTCATTTTTTATTTTAATATTCTTATATTGAGAATTTATATGTTGAAAAATGAATTGATAAAGCAGAGAAAATAATTTTTTTATGATTTTTTTTAATCTTAATAATATTTTTTATTTTAAAACACTAAATAATAAAATAAATATAATTTAATAATAAATTTATTTTTCACATTTTAGAAATAAAAATCAACTTATTTATTTATTTATAGCTTCTTGTTTTTAACAAGGAAAATTCATTCATTCATATATAGGATAAAGCTATAGAACCCATATACAAATTAATAAAGCTCTTGTGAATATTTATTTAATTATAACATAAAACTTGGTTTGAAGATAAAAACAAGAGTGCAGTTAGCCAATTGTTTGCCATAATAATAGTTTATTTATTTTTAAAAAATTCGATTTCAAATTTAATCAGTTTTCGGGAAAACAAAAAGGAGTTTGTTAATTCATAATGGGTAAAAGAAAAAATTAATGTTCTTTTAAAATAAATGATCTAATTCACTAGTTAATTCATACTTTTTTTTTAAAAAAAATATATATTATTAAAATATTAGCAAATTTTTATACAAATTTTGATGAGATAAACAATACAACAAAACTTACTTGTTGAAGCGCGGAAATGTTGATTGAACTAGGGCCATGTTTAGTTCGCGGAATAAACAAATAATAGAATAGTTATTTCATAGGATTAGTTATTCCTCACTTTGATTCATTTTTTTTTTTTTTATTTTATAGAATAACAATTTCATTATTTTTATTGAATAGCTATTCCACAAAAAACTAATGAATAGGTATTCTTTATGTTTTGAAATTGAATATTTTCAGTTTTACCCCTCACAAAAAATAATATTGTGGACATAGTATTCTTTATATACTCTTTTCTCTCTAGATCTCCTTAAAATTTTATTTTTAATATATTATTTTATTTTTAAATAATTGTTAATAATTTTTTTCTTTAATATAAAAGTAAGAAACTAGAACTAAAAATTATATTTCCTTTTAATATATTATTTTAAAATTTTACAACAAAACTAAAAAGAACATATTAATTTTAGTTTTTTATTTTTTTCTTTATATTAAAGCAGGATTTTTATAAGTTAAATGACTTTTTTTTGCCAGTTAATTTTTTTTTGGATTTAAATAGAGATCTAATTCAACTAAAATTGTTGCTTTTTTATTTTATTTAAAGAAAATATATTTAATAAGTTTTTTTTTTGAAATAATATTTAATAAGTGGTTAAATTTATATATTTAATATCTTAAATATTTTTTAATAATCTTATATGTTTATTTTTAAGTTAAATTTATGAAATTATATGACAATTCAATTTTGATAATAATAATGAAATTAATTTACAAGGATATTAAAGTTCTTAAAATTTAAATTTACTTATTCCATATTATGAACCAAATTGTAAAATAGAAATAGTTATTTTATTCTTAACATATTATATTCCTTAGGAATAGAATAACTATTCCTAACCTATTCCATTCCTAACTATTCCTAACCTATTTCATTCCATGAACCAAACATAGCCTAAAAGTCTAGAATTACCGGTCACGAAGCAATCACACACAATTAAAATGGAAGGCTTCTTGTAATCACATCCTAAATCCCTTCAGTTTGCAGAGAGTTTGTTTTGCTAATATATTTCGGTTGTTGTGAAGATGATGATCCAAATTCAAAACTATTCTTTATCTTATTTTAGAGAAGTTGTTATAAGTGCATGGAATAAGGGCAACTGGCTTTGGCTATTGTCCATTATATACTGGGCTGAGCTCTCATTATGGACAGACCCAGCCTAAGTCTAACAAATTTTGTATCCTGAAATTAAAGAAGAAAGAGGTAATAAATATCGAATTTTATTAATTTAATAAAAAAATAAATTTACAATCTCTAATCGATGTTTCTTTAAAACAAAAAAATTAAATCATATTTTTCTTTTTTTTTTTTTTTTTGAAGAAAACAAGAGAAGGCTTGAATTGCTTGGTTTCAAATTGAAGTGTAGATTTGTGATTTTGAGGACTTGATTGGCTTGATTTCTAATCCAAGGTGGTTTCACTTGGATTGAAGACTTGTGATTAAAGGCTAAACTTATTGCTTGGTCTTGAATCTATGTAGAACTTTGTTGAAGACGAATACAACTCAAGGGTTAGGGTAGCTTGATCTTGAGTTAATGTAGTAATTTTCTCTTTGTTAATGTAGAATTTATTGAAGAACTTGAAGGTCTTGAATCACTTGGAGATTTGCATACTTGATTCTTCAATTTGTAGAACTTCAGAATTTCAGAGTTTTATGTCTGTGCTTTCTACCTTGTGTCTGTGGAAGAATGACAAGAGGGCCAATTTACCATTTTAGGAATTTTTTTTGTAAAATATTTATCATATTATGTGGTTTTTTAAAGTATTTTTAATTTTAAGTATTTTTGAAAATTAATTCCAATTTTAAGTTGTTTTTAAACGGGCTCCAATCAATATAAAGAACTGTCCGCTGGTTCAGTTGGTAGAACCAGTGGACAGTATCAGTCAACTGGTCCAACCAGCGGACAAGTTAAATTTTTTTTATTTTTATTTTTTTTTTGTCTTTAAGTTTTTTTTTTTTTAAACACTAAAACTAAAGTAAACACGTAAACTAAAGTAAACACTGGAACTAAAGTAAACACGTGAACTTTGGTGCCATAAAAACTAAACAGACACTGGAACTAAAAAAAAAAAAAAAAATAGTAAAGCTGTCCGCTAATGGGACTAGCGGACAACAATCTGTCCGCTAGTCCCAATAGCGGACAGCTTCAATTCGCCGGCTTAACCAGCGGATAGAATTATCCAGCCAACTTATTTCAAAAATACCTAAAACTGAAATTAGTTTTCAAAACACCTAAAATTGAAATTTTTTTTAAAAAATACCTAAAATGATAAATATTTTTTAAAAAATCATAAATTGGTAAATTGGCCTGAAAAGAGCCTCTCTATTTAATATAAAGGTCTCTGACTTGATGGGAAAACAAAGTTTGGGTCCATAATTAAGTTAAATTTTAATTGGCTCTTAATTACTATTTTATTAACTTTTTAAAATTATTTGATTGGTTAATAACATAAATAAATTAAAATCCAATTTAATTTCATTAAAATAAATTAATTAATTGATCAATAAATAAATTAATTAACAATTTAATTGATTAAAATTTCGGTGTTTATAAATACTCCCTCGAGACTTATTCATTTTCATTTTTTTAATGAATGAGTCTCGAATTTTTTTTAAACACTTTGTATTTTTTTTACCAAATATTTAATTTATTATTATTTTTTAAAATGCTCCCGTGGATAAAGTTTGGTTGTCCAAAATTAATTCGTGCCAATTTAACTTAGTCGACCATACCTTTTATTATTATTATTTTTGCTAGAATATGTTTTGGGCCATGCAATCTTGCTTGTTGATGTTGCGATTTGGACAATTGCTTAGGTAGTGTTGTATTTTGAAGGTTTTTAGTGATGATTGTAGTTCAGTTCAGTTTAGTTTTTTTTTAGTTTGAAAAATTTAACTGCGTTGTATAAATTTATTAAAATTTATTATATTTCAAAATTTTCAGACTTGTTTGGTATGATGGATTTTAATTTATAGATTTAGTTAAAATTTATGGATTTGAACAAAATCCATGGAATAAAAAACCTACATTTCATGTGAATTTTTAAATCCTTCATTTTTTAAGATTTTGGAGCATAATAAATTTTAATAAATCTATGGAATATAATTTAATTTTTCAAACCAAACAAAAAATTGAACGATAAATCATGGATTTTGCGAAATCCATTACTGAAATCCTTCAAAACAAATGAGGTTTCAAGAATGAAGGATTTGAAAATCCACATGGAATATGAGTTTTTTATTCCATGAATTTTATTAAAATCTACTGAATTTATAAATTTAAAATCCATAATGTCAAACGAGTCCTTAATCTAATTTTTCTTACATAAATAAGCCATGCTTTGTAAACTTTATCCCTTCAAATCCTTAAGCCGTCTGGAGAATTGTAGTTGCTGCCTTTTTTTTTTTTAAAAGGAATTTCCTTCCATCTTTACGCATACTGACTTTCTAATTAGAAAAGAAGAAATTCTTCATTATTGTATAGGAAAATAAGGAAGTTATTGCTAAAATAGCAAGTAACTCTCCTTTATTGTATAAGAAGTAAATTTGCCTTTTAAGGCACTGTCTCTTCTAACTCAATTTTAAAATAATACATAATATGATTTCTTATGTCATATTAATAAGCAATTGTATTATTTATATAAAAAATAAAATAATTTATCTATTTTTCTTACATTGTAATTATTTTTAAAATTATGAGTTCAAATTATTACTATAATTTAATTTAAGATAATTTATATTGGAATTTTTTCTTTTCTTTTTTAATTAAATGAATAAAAATATTATTTATTATATTGAAAGACATTTTTATTATTATAACTAAGAAACTGTAATTATAATAAACATATATAAATATATAGACTAAAATGGAAAAAATATATATATAAACTGGTTTGTAATACTATTTTATTGCTAAATAAAAAAAAATAAAATATATATATAAAAAAAAAAGAGTACATTTAAATTAATTAATAAATAAATTTGAAATTAAGGTATATATAAAGAAAAAAGATATTAACAAACAAAAACTAATTAATTAAGATGATGAATCATCTCCAGGAAATGAAAAAACAGCGTAGCAGTTGAGAAAGGCAAACTGAAAGTAATGAAAGCGAAGAAACCGAAAGCCAAACAAGGTCTTGTATTCATCAACTGAGATTGCAAAACCCCCAAAATTTCACAAATTAAAGAATCGTAAGTCGCAAAATAATGCTTCTCCCAATCCATCCAATGAGAAGGAGGCTCATAATTTTTCTCCACAATTTTCATTTCATGAATTCTTTTTCTAAGAACAATCATATTCATATCGACCAAGCGGCCGCCGCCGTAGTAGTCGTGCCGATCATGTGCTTCCGATGACGATGAGGCCAAAATTCTTGTACGAATTGGCCTTTTCTTATACTTAGTATGAAAGAGAAGAGAAGGTAGTGAAGATGAGAATAGAGAAGATGATGATTCCATTTTGGTACTGTTATTGTATTTGTATTTTGTAGCTATTTATAGGATTAGATAAAAAGGGAAGAAACCGTGTTTTTATTTATTTATTTATTTATTTATTCATAACGGGCAATAGCTGCATTTTTTTGCGCGTTTTATTTTTTAATTTTTTAAATTATTATTATGCGATTCGGTGAAAGTGACAGGTTGATGTAGAGGTGTAGACAGGTTGACCAGTTTTCACATTTCGAAAACGATATAAAATAATCTAACGGTGTAATCGAGTTCAACCAAGCACAAGCTTTAGTTTGTTAAAACTCCACTCTGATATATTTATATATATATTTTTTAAATTTGAGTTTAGATCCAATTTAAAAATCATGTTGAAGCTCAATTTATTTAAATTCGAGTTAGATTTAAGTTTAACTCGAATTCAACTCATTAATAAATTATAATTGAGCTAAATTTAAATTTAAATTTGAATTAATTTGAAACTCGTTTATAACTTATCAAAATACTCAATCTTCTAAATATTTATTTCTAATAAAATAATTATAATAAAAATATTTAAAACTGTTATAAAAGCAAAAATATTCAATCGGTGAAAAAAAAATTCAATCATAAAATTGAGTATTACATGTATTATGAATATATTAATTAATAAAAAAATATTTTTAAAAATTAAAATATTAAATTATATAATAATAATATATTAGATTATATTAATTAGAAATATATATATTTAAGTCAAATTAAATTACCAAAAAAATTATAAGAAATAATTTAATAATAATAATAATAATAATCAATTTGTTCACGAGTATTTTAATCAAGTTATTAGCGAGCATGTTCACAAATTTAAAGTCGAGTTGTTCACTAGTCTAATTAAGTCGAGCTTAACTTTGCTCAAACTCAGTTCGTTTATTCATCGAATCTTAAAATAATATTCAAACTTCACTCGTTTATAAAATAAATGCGAATGTAAATGAATTTTTATCGAGCAGAACACCAAACTGTTTGTAAACGGTTTGACTTATCTAAGTCCTACAATAATCTTATCAAATACATCTTTTACTTGGCAAATAAATAAATAAATAAAATACATCTTTTACAATTGTAATAGGCAATCATTCATGCATCGGTCAATTAATCAATCTTAATTGATGATGATGATGATGATGATGGTAGTAACAATCTAAAATTTATACAGAAAACTAAATAGATAATTTATTCAAAAATCAACAATTTATGGAAAAAATAATTTTTATTTGTTAAAACTCATTAACTAAACACTAAATTAAATGATATATATAATGAATATATTGTGATGATAAGTACGAATTAAAAAATCTTAAATTTTTAAATAACAAATAAATTATAATATGTTAGAAAAAAATAATATAAAAATAATTTAATACTAACTTTGTGAATACTAATATAAAAAATTTTCGACTTCTTGTTGCTTACCCGTTGTTAAGACTCTTCCTTGTTAAGATTTACTGCTTGAGTTAGGAATTTTGTTTTCACTTTCCAACAGTTTTTGGTTCTATGTGTTGTTCTTGATTTTGATAATTTTATTCTCTTTTTCAATTGAAAAAAAAATAATTAAAAGGGAGTCCAAAAGTGGCTATGAGATAGTGGGAGATGAAATGGCAAAATAATAATAATAATAATAATAATAATAATAATAATAATAATAATAAAAGAGAGTTTAAGTGCCATAAAAATAAAGAGACAAAATTAATTTTTAGACTTGTAATATTATCTTTTTAAAATTTAATATTAAAATTTTAACTATATAAAATAAAATAAAAGTTCTTAAGATAATGGGTCAATATAAAAATTTCAGTGGGGACTTAATTAAATAATTATAAAATTTAAATACATTTATAAAAAAAAAATTAAATTTCCATGGGTCGGCTGCCACCACTAAATTGTACGTGGCGCCGCCCCTGGCACTTATAGGCTCAAATTGTGTTTTAATCAATGTTGTAAGAATCGGACTGGATCGGACCGGCCGGTCCGACGGGAAAAATTGGAAATCGGAGGTCAGGTCGGTCCTTTGTGTGTGTGTGTGTGTGTGTTTGGATATTAAAAAAAAATTTTGGACTAAAAAAATTAAAATCTATGATTGGAAAATTCAAGTAGGTACAGGCCAATCTATTTTGGTCCAACATTCGTGTACGCAGATCGCGTGCTCACACGTTGAACCTAAACCCAATACCGTGGATTTGCACCCCCGGTTCATTACTTACTCTAATAACGTTTATTAATTTTAATTATATGTATATATTTTTTTAACATATAAATAATAAATATATTAATTTATTTAAAATTTCGGTTCGACTCCGGTTCGATCTCTAACCCATGACTCTCTGCCTTCACCGGTTCTAAGACCGGGCCGGGTTTGAAAACATTGGTTTTAATGAATTAAATTAGTCAAATTGTATTTAATAATCTTATTCAGCACTTAAAATTAAAATTTTTAATATTTAATTATTTTAAATTATTTGGTAACGCTTAATTTAAAAGTTTTAATTAAGTTAAAAATCACTTAAAATGATAAATCAATATTTTTAACTTAAAATATACACTAAATACAATAAGTGATTAAATTTTTAAATATTTTTACAATTTAAAAATTATATATGTTATTTTATTAGCACTTTATAAAATTCAATACTTATATTTTAGAATTTAATTTTTAGTTTTACAAACACCACCTAAATTTTAGGTATACTTATTGTATACACCAATACAATGATATAAAAACACATAGAGCAAAAAAGAACATCGATATTTTTTTACATGACAAAAAAAAAAAACAAAAAAAAACAAAAGAGTCATATTAGCTAAAATATCTCATAACTCTTTAGTTTGAGTGCATGAGATAAAATTTTGGTGATATATTTTGAACATAAATATAAATGAATCAAAGTACTCGTGAGCTATTCAAATTTAATTTATAAAATACTCGAATTTATTCGAGTCAAACTATAGTTTGAGTCATAATTCCAACGAGTGGCTCATAAATCATAATCAAATATTGAAATCTATATAATTTTAAATATATTATATATAATAATTTAATAATTAAAGTTGGAATTCAAATTGAATACGAGTTTATTGAAGTTTTATTTTAATATTAATAAATAAATAAATAAATTTAATTTTTTAATGACAATAGATTGAATCCAATTAAGTGTAGCTCGAGTATTTTAAATATCAAGTTTAGCATTGTATTACTATTAACTCGACTCAGCGAGATAACAATCTTAATTTTAAGTGTTATGCAAATTTAAACATATAGTAAATGAAATTGGCCTAATGACAAAAAAAAATTTATAAACTTTATTATTCTTTTTTCAAATTCATCATAAACTTTAAAATTTATCAATTAATTACAATAACTTATAAATTTATATCAATTTGGTATAGATGTCTCCCATTTTTCTTAAGAAAATAATGAATAAATAAACAACTCTCTCTATAATAGATATTATTATCACTAATAGATGGAAAAACATAACATTGTACTTATATTAAGATTAAAATTTAAGGTCAGTCTAAAAATTATAAATAATAATTTATGGTATTTTTTTTTCTCCTTTAAATGGGATTACAAGATGTTGGAAAACTACCGTCATCTATTATTTAATTAAAATTTAGATGATTAAAATGATATTAATATCACTCAATAGGGTATATATGAACTGATAAGAAGTTATTTTAATTTAATTAGAGATTTCGAGTTCGAATTCTGAGTATTCAACTGTTTTAAAACTTTTAAGGAAGAGTTTTGTAACTTTTGTGGTTCCACCCAACTTAAATCTAAATTAATCGAAATCTATATAGTAGCTTCGGATACCAAATCCTCTAGAGAAAAAAAAAAATATCAATATCATAATTAATAAAGATGGTTCTAAGAATAGAATAGAATTGACTATCAGATGTGAATCTCTATTGTTTATTATTTGTTCTCTGTATATAATATTAAATTACCTCAACTTCTCTTTCGTGTTCAAGAAATTATTAAAATTAAGATTGAAGAAAGAAAGGAGTTTGACAATAGGAATTAATTAATGGTAAATATTTAAATATAAATCTTATTAAATATTTAATTCTTAATATTTTACTATTCTGAAAACAAATCTTAATATTTTATATTTTTGAATA
Source organism: Vernicia montana (assembly GCA_949750685.1). Lineage (NCBI taxonomy): Eukaryota > Viridiplantae > Streptophyta > Magnoliopsida > Malpighiales > Euphorbiaceae > Vernicia > Vernicia montana. The sequence continues at coordinate 22,424 of CATKHJ010207490.1, read as the reverse complement.
ATATTAAGTAGAACCTATCTAGTCAATAAACTAACTAACCTTCTAAAATTATTTGTTTTTGTTGAAATTGATTGCTTGCATCTTTATTCAGTGAACCTTCTTTTATCCAATAATTGAATCACACATGACATATACATCTATCCGTAAACTACATCAATTAGCTTTGGCAAAAAAAAAAAAAAAAAAAAAAAAAAAAATCTACATTAATTAATAACTCAGGAAAATAAACTCAGAAACCTATATTTAAGCTCTAAACTTTTGAGGAAAAAAAAAAATTAATTATAAGATCTCTTAATTTTTATTTTGAATTATTTGTTATTAAGCTTTTATATCATATATATTACTTAATAAGCAATTAAAAAATGGACTAGTTAACACTAGTAAATGCACATGTATGAAGTGTGATAAAATTATATATATTTTTTGTTATATTCGAATTCAAAATTTTTTCAATTTTGAAAATTAGGATCGACTCCAGTATTTATTTCTCTATATTAATGTTTTTTTAATAAATCTAAAATTTAAGTAAATTCAAAATGCAATATAATAATTAATTCTTAAATACAAATAAATTATCATTAAAATCTAATAAATTAAGCAATTCTAACTGATATATGTATAATATCAAATGAAACCAAATAATACTAAGCTAACTCTAACAAAAAAAAAAATAGTAGTTAGTGGGTTTTTAAAGTTTTAAATTTTAAATTTTAATAGATTTTAAATTTTAATATTAAAAAATATGAGACCTCTTATTGAGGAGGCTCTAGACAACCGCTTAATTGGCTTTCGACTAATAATATTATTATAATATAAAATTTAGCCTTAGCCTTAGTTGACATCCACATTATTTATATGTATTTTTTTTAAATTAAATGTGTTAAAAACATAATGACATTTACCTTTGTTGTTAGCTATACCTGCCCGAGTGTGCATTGTTCAAAAATAAGCAAAAATGAAAAAGGGCAAAAAGAAAAACTCCACACAAAACCAGGGGCGTAGCCATGAGTGGGATCAAAATTCTAAAAATCCTATTAATTTATATATATTTTAATCAATGAATCTACTGAAATTTTAAAAGTAATTCCTTTGGAATTGTTAAAATTTCGAGTAATTCAATTCAAATATTTTTAAATTTTTAAAATTTATGTGTTTTAAGTTATATTTTCACTAAAATATATATTATGACCTCACTTCAATTATTAATATGTCACTCAGCTTTATTTGATTTTTAATTTTCCAGTATAAAATCTTAAATATTTAAGAATTCTTAAAAGCATATGTATTTTAGATTTTCTTCTTACTTGAATTTATATTGTAACTTTATTCAAATTGTTAATATCCTCTAATTTTATTTTGTTTTTAACTTTCAATTAAGTAAGGACATATTTATTTAAGTGACATAATAAATTTGTAAAATTATTTTAAGAATCCTTTAAAAAATAAAAATATATATATATTTTTTATCTTTGCTTGAATTTGAACGAGAAAATTATAATTTTTTTAAATAAAAAATATTATATTACATATGGAACAAATTAATATGAAAACCATTTGATTTGTAAATAAATTTCTTTAAAAAATTAATTTATAAATGAATTCTCATATTTAATTCTTATATATTAAATATGAATTCATTTTAAATTTAAAATATTATTAATTTACAATTTATTTGAAATTCTATCAATTTTGATAGAAATTAACTCAAATAGAACTAAATTTGTAGAATTAATGATATGAAATTCTAAATAAATTAATGTTCATAAAAAATAAATGTAAATTTGTAACTTATGAAATTTATTCATATTAAAAAAAATTAGGTATTGTTTGGTATGGAGTAAGTGAGGTAAGGAAATAGAGTTTCTTAGAAATTAGTTTAAATAAATGTAAATTGACATATCTATCCTCCATTAGATGAGACTAGATAAATAAAACTAGGTATTATTATGTTTTACATTATTCATTTTTAAAAATGACAATATAAAGTCAAATAAAAAACACTTACTTCCGAGGAAGTTATATGTAAATCAAATACATAATTACTTATACTTTATGAAAAATAATTTCTCAAGAAGTCTACTTCTTGGCAATTATGTTTTTCAGAAAGTAAGTTATGTGATACCAAACGATATTTTAGTGTAATAGTGAGCACGAAACTACATAATATGTTAATCCTTATTTTTTTCATATCAAATCAGAAGATCCACTTGGTATTAAAAGTAGGAAAATAAGAAAATAAATTCACCAGTCCTTTAGTGCAATGAAATTCACTAGTTCGGGGAAAAAAAACTAAGAAAACAAATATTTACAAAACTAATAAGTATGGTTAAAAATGTATCAAAAACTATAGTAACAATACTATGAGCACATTAAACTATTCATATAGTTGAAAACCTTCACCGTCTAAGCACAAAATTACAACTATCAATGGCGTGTTTTATCACTGAACTACTCGTGTAGGCTTCTCAGTCGTAGTGTAGCTGATCATCTTCTCAGATCCATTACTGATTATCGTCTTGGTAAGCTATTGGTCGACATAAAACAATTTAAAAGCCATTAATTTATCAAACCCCAAAGTTGCAACATAATTATGAAAATTGAAGTAGGTAAACACAAAATGAAAAGAGCAATAATTCCCAAAGCCAAGCTAGGCCTTGTATTAATCAAAATTAATTGTAAAAACCCCAAAGCTTCACAAACATCAGAATTATAATTTGGAAAATATTGCTTCTCCCATTCCATCCATTTGGAGTAGTGAGCCTCCTCCTCATAATTAGTCTCTATCATCTTCATTTCTTGAATCCTTTTTCTAAGAACAATCATGTTTTCATCTATCAATTTACCATCATAATCCCCTCTTTTTGATGCTGAAGTTTTAAAACCAATGTTGTTTCTTCTGTTTAAGTGCAAGAATTTGACAGAAAATATTAATGGGTTTGCTGTTTTGATTGGAATTGGAAGAGAATTATAAGATGATGAGTAATGTAAGATGGATTTTGATGGTTTCATCATTGGATTTTTTTTTTTTTTTTTGCAGTTTACAAATGGGTTGCTTGAGGAGGTTGATTATGGATAGAATTTATAAGAGTTTTCAAATATAATATTAACGCGTAATTTGATTGAGTAGAACAGATTTCACGGAAATTTTGGGACTTGTTTTTGCTTTGTTGGCTATGCATAAGCTCTCTAGAAAAAAAGAATGTTCTTCAAGAAAAAGCCAAACTTTTGAGTTTCATGTGGCGGCTACCTTTTTAACTTTTATTTATTTATTTTTCTAGATAAGCTAATTAATAATTGATAGAATCAATTCACCGCTAACAGTCTTTACTAATTTTTCCATTAGTGGTTTGGAGATGGAATATTATATATTATTTTCATTATAATAAAAAAAAAAAAATACATTTAATGCTTTAATTTTTTATATAATAAATGGATTTGTTTACTCACTTTCTTTTATCATATTTTTAGTAATTCTTTTTTTTCCCTCCAAATTATAAAATATAAAATTTATTTATTTAATTTTTTAAACTTAAATTTAATCTAATTAAATATGGTTTTATTGAAAATAATCTAATAAGTGAGAAATCCAGCTGATTATCAATAATTTAATATCTCCCCACTTTTCTATAATTTATTTATATTCATAAGCAGGTGAATTGAATTTGCCAACCCTGTTCTTCTAGTACCAGTTAAAAGCAAATATGATTAAATACATTGATTCCATTTGACTTGGTATTAAAAAAAACAAGGGACTGAATCTGAAAAATAACTATTATAACTATTTTCCATTTGAATTGGTAAAATTTCACTTTGGAGTCTATTTAGAATTGAAATCAGAATTGTTTTTCCAAAAATAAAAATAATAAAAATAAAAACTATATGATTGGTTTTTGATCAAGATGAATAATAGATTGGATTTTTTTTTATGTGACTCTTGGGCTGCAAGACAAATAAAGAGCATTAGAGGGTTAACTCTTGTGCTTGGCAAATGCCCAATTAACTTGAAAGTTTTAGGGGCTGTAAAGAAGAATATAACATTTCTTGTAGTCTGAGAATCTTTAAAGTAAAAAGAAGGTTATGAAAGTGTGTAGAACAAACTATCTACAAATGAAGTTGTACTAAGTGTACTTTTTTTTTTTTTTTTTTTTTTTTTATTTGACTGTGTTCACTGCTGAATTGATGAAAAGTGATTAGTGGAGTGTGAGCATCCCAAGAATAATGATGAAATGATTTGATTTGATTAGACCAGTGTCAAGTTTCATTGTCAGATCGGTCAACATGGTGCGTATACTGTATCACTGTCTGGATGATGACTTCACACGTGCCAGTGAGAAAAGCGCCGCATTGGTTAGACTTTCCTCTTACATGTTTCACTTTACATATTTGATGGATAACAGTCACTATAATCTTTTATCCCGTGATTGTTTGGCCTTCGACGGAAATGATTGTTGGAGACGAGTCAGTATTTCGTTAAACGAGCTCATAGCTTGCATTTTAAGCTCATGAGTAGATCTTTTATTAGATGAACTTTACTTTATTTGAGCTCAATTAAGACTTGGATATTTTTATCCCTCGTCACTATATTGTCAAAAACAACAATTTAAACTTTAATAATATTTTTCACGATAGTAGCTCAAACAATAATGTCAAATAATCCCTTAAACTTTACAATATCTTTTGTATTTCATAGGGAAAAAAAAAAAAAAAAAAGTTGAACAGTGTAATATATGAATACCATAAAATGACCTAAAACAGACTTTCATACTCCCATTCAAGAAAAATGGCTGATCATTCCTAACCTACATGATAAATTCTCAGAATGTCACATAAAACAGCGGGCGAAAATGCAAAAGTCGACTTTCTATGCAAGCTAAGTCGTAGATTCTGCCCCGGAGAGTGCGGGTATGAATATGATTTACGCGATCAAAGAGAACGTCAGATTGCTGAAATTCAATTATACTGGAAGATGGCATTAACAGCAACATTCTACATTACATGTGAGATTTCCTTAGCTGCTTCAGTTTCAGATATACAGAAATGAACTTTATTGTTGTCTATTTCTATAAGAACAGTTCATAAGCTCAGAAAAAGGGCATGAAATTTGAAATCCTCCTTTATTGCAAAGACATCTATCTCCTTTACTTAGCACCTGTATGAGATAAATCAATAAATAGAGGCACATCTTATAATGATATTATTAATGCCTAAATATTTACAAACCTTCTAAGATAAATGGTCGGATTTGGTCAAGAGCAGGTGATTCAAGCTGCTGGTTTGATTCATCTTGTTTCAGTGAAAGAGAATCAAGTTGGAGTTGTTTGACTTGGTCAGGATCCAAAGGCTCAAACTCTAGCTGTGGTTTGATTTGTTCAAGAGGTAGTGGCTCAAGCCATTGGTATTTGGGCTTGTTTTTCTCAAGGAGAAGGTAAGTAGTGCAATACCAAAATAATAGAATCCTACTCTGAGCTACCACGGTTTCATTAATGTGGCTTCCGCCAAAGGAAAGCCGCTCAAGTGCCTGCAAAATCATAATAAAAAAAATGTAAATGTGGAAAAAAAAAAAAAAAAAAAAAAAAAAAAACTAAAAACTAAACCAAAAGTAAATCTTAGAAGAGCTGCACTTGTTAAAACAAAATTCATGTTACCTATTTTGATTTTTGACAATGTCTTACTAGAAATTGATTTTGTAACAAAGTTTATATGAGAAGAATGTACAAGTTTGGTGGCTTTGGATCTCGGCTTACAATATTTGACATCAACAGTTGGCAAATGTATTCCAATCCTACATCACTACAATTATAAAGTTGGCCTCACATATGAGTAATCTCGGAAACCCAAGTTTTGGTAACAATGTGCCATGAGACGGATTTCACATTCTAAATACGTGTAATATGTTTAATACTTAAGTACATAAACTTCAAAGGTCAAAAGATATTTATATTACGGAACATCTTCGATAATGATATAGTGATCTAACAATTTTTTTCCCATGTAACATAAAATTTCAAGTTAATCTTCATTGTGATCAAGGTTCTAATTAAACTATGTATCAATCTTTGTTTTTTTTTTTTGACAGTTCCCTTTTTTCTTAGCAAAAGCACGAAACCCTATTTTGCTCAATCTAAAACACTAGAATTCATGATGTCAGTTTACCTGTTCACCAGTTTCAACATCAAATGAATGTTGACGATCAAACTTGAGTCCTCTAAATTCATTGATGCAAAGCCCTTGAAAGGCCCTGAAAGCATGAAGATAAGGGAGTCATACGGTAAGCAGAGAAAGAAAAAGGAGATCATATTCAACTCCATCAACTAGTCAAAATGGGGAAAAAGAAAAGAAAAAGGAAGTGGTTCAAATATAAAAAAATCAGTTTACCATCTTATCAAAGAAACATTAGGTATCCATCGGAAGATGATTGGTGTATTATCTGCATTGACATAATACCCCCCAAATACAATAAACACTGTCATAAGAGATGGTCCTAGTGCCATTGCTGCTTCAGAGGTTGGAACCATAGCTCCCACAGTTAGACCCATTGCAGATGCAGCAAATGATTCTGCAGTCACAATTCCACAGAATTTTCCAAACCTAGAACAAAAGTTATAATTCAGTAACTTCATGCACTATGAAAGGGATAAACAAAAATTTTCCTACCAAATTATGCCTAATATCTAGAAGGATCGACTTTCATACATCACAAAGGTACTAAAAGAACCCAGCGTGCATGAAAACAATGCACGTTATTCTCAAATTCGTGTGAAATCCACAAGCTAAATTCATGAATGAATCCCATATGACTGTAAGAGGAAGGTGCACTATTTTCATGTGCACTACGGACATTCTAGAATTTCCCCCTTTCACATAGTTAACAATGAGTAACATTGTGACGAGACATAATAACAAGTGAACCGAATTTCTAATCCACCCGGGAAATTCTATAGTCGGAAGAAAAGCACTATTTGTCAATGAGTTTAAAAATATTGGACTTATGAAGAAGGAAGTAAGCAACATCATAGTCTAATCAACTCGATATTTCTATAAGGGTAAAGAAACATAGCACAATCAGCTGACTAGAATTTTTAACTCTCCCCATACTCCAGCCCATCTCTCCAATCAGGCACACACTTGAAGGTGAGCATTTTGCACCTCCAGATACTACTAGTGTCACCTAACACACTTCATATCATATCTAAATAAGTTCAGCATGAAGTGAAATACATTTAGATTGTGACCTATAAGACCATATATCTCCACTTTATATTCATTGATTTCATTCCATAAACAAAAATGAAAAATACTCTGTTAAATAAATCAAGGGACTGCAAAGACGCTGTCCTTTAGATTCATTAAAGACTTAGGACTAAGGTTCTAGCAGATAAACACTTGAAACTCTTCAGTATTCCTGTTTTCTCTTTTTAGGGGCTGACTTCAGTTTTTTACTTTCAGTAAACCTTGGGGCAAGTCGTTTTCACAACAAACATATATCCAAGTTTTTTTTTTCTATGCAGCTGTATTTCTAAAGCACATAAAAGCTCTATTACAGTTATTCCAACAAATTGTCATGATCTTGAGATGTGCTAGTCACAAAGACTGGTAAGAGATTGGAATCTCCCCTCCACAATTCCCCATTTCCTAATAAAAAAAGCACTGGCATTTCACCCCTGAAATAATATGGGATTCTGAGATATCATGAGACCAACAAACTGATACCCCATTCCTGTGCTGTGTGTCCTCCTGCCAGACCAGTAGTTCACACCAGGAAGTGAAGTAGGTATTAACATAGGACATAATCACTTACATCAAACAATTTAACCTATTACACTTTTGCTGTGGATGGATGTCAACATATTTTTCAAAAATAAAATCAGTAGACCAACATACCTGGACAAAGAGGGATGAAGACGTGCCATGGGATACAATACAGCACCAAACATTAATGGAAATGCAGCTCCAACAGGAATCTCAGCTATCAATTTAGAGAGCAGATATGGTCCTAATGCATAAGATCCCTTTGCACGCTCTCTATCTACAATTGCACGTTCCTTTGGAAACACACCGACAGTTTTTGTGAGAGCAGCCATTGCTGTGTTTATTGCAGCAACCTGAGAAAGACCAAATGTCCATATCAAGAATCAAGGAAACTATAACTCGAGACTTTGTCAAAATGCAAAACATGGTATACTTCCATCCTAGCATATCAAACATTTCAAAGGTTATAATATCATCCATACTGTGTCCGTGAGTTGAAAACATAAATAGAAAATTGTATGATGTCATCCAGCAACACAAAGTGGTATAATCAGGCAACAATAGTAAAGGAATTTTTACTCAAGAATGAGACCCGGCCCTTTATTTCCAACCCCTCACAGATGAACTAATCTCCACAAACAACCCAAAGATGATACTTTCAGAACCCAATCTTGCGTCGCATCTTCCAGCAAATATTAAGAATAACCAGAAACCAAACCATTATTGAATAACTGTGAAAAGTTTAAACCTGTATAACAATTCATGTTCCTGTAAACCTGAGCACTATTGATCTAGTTTAGTACAGTCCATAGTTTGTCCTATAGTATGAAATACAGCCTGTATAAGGAACACTTAAATGGTTTTTGAAGGGGGGGAAATGTTTGTTTTCCTTATATGCTCGTCTGGAAATGCCTCTTAGAAGCACACAGGGACTTAAGGGAATCAATAACGTAACATACCTGGAGCAATCCCATCCTGTCTTGTATTGACGTCTGAGATCTTCCCATTCTCCAGAAAACTGACCCAAATATTATAGCTGATGCAATTGACATTCTTGCCCGAACCTTATTCGTTGGCCCATCACGAGAAGCCTAGCAACTCATTAAAAGGTGCCAATCAGTTAAAAGCAGTTGCAGAGTTTATAGTCAATTGAAAATTGCTATCCACAAACAAACCACAGAGCTCATTGACCATCCTAGTTTCTCTCCACTTCCAATAAGAATCTAAAATATTTTATGAATTTTCTTAACAAGTGCATATGTTGATATTTCTGTGATTGTCATTCTAGTTCCAAGGATCGAATGGGTCATCTAAAATTGGGTAGGATAAAGAGTTTTACTCTAAGAAATTGTTGTTTGGTTGACAAGTAAGCAGCTAACTAAACAAGCAGAGATAAGGGAAAAAAAAACAGTAAAGCAAAGTAAAAAAATGTCATCACTGTAGTTCATTTCCAGCCTAACTATTCGAGATGACTTTTCCTTTTTCTCAGAGATAGGATAGGGAGTTTGGCTACTAACATCATGTCATAAAATGAGAACATTTGAACAAATAAATATTAATCAAGTGACAGTTGGGAAACCAACTTGCATCCATGCACGTTTTAGGAGCAACCAGAATTGCCTCCACCAAGACCCTTTCCTCTTTACAACAGTTTTCTGGTTCAACTTCATGCCAGTCTTAGAGTTAGCTCTTCTGGTAAGAGGAGTGGCATAGAGCACCTCTGATAATTGCTGTGAGAATGACTCAACAAGACCATCTATTCTTTTCTGAGACAAGTACACACTTTCGGCATTACTGTAGTCAATGGATATGAGATCAGCCAAAAATTCAGCTGGATTGACATGTTCCGGGCAACGATACCTGTTGAATGAATAAAAAATTAATCAGTGCTTTTGGAAATTGATAATAGCAACATCAGCTACAAGTTCATTTATATAATTAATCATCACTCATGTGCACAACTGATACACATTTTCTGCTTCTGAGAGTGAAAAGCCACAGCCACAGAAACAGTAATCCCAGAGCACAGTTCAAATGTTTATGCATGTAAATGGTAAATGCAAGTAAAAAAAATAAAATTACTAAAACCAAAAGGAAAAAGTAGTTCTAAACAGGAACCAAAAAACATTAAAAGTACTATCAAATGTTTAGTAAAAAACCAGAAAAGCAGTCAAAACTATACAAAGTTGTGCATGCCTGCACATAACATATTATAATTCATTATTTCTTGGTAATCACAAACAGTTTATGTGAAAATAGAGTGACAAAGACAGACACCATTGGGAGGGGAGACAAAACCAATGGCCAAATAAGGGCTTGCCAACAACATGGTCAGATTAATATATTGTTAAACTAAAAATGGATAATGCATGCTGGAACTGTACATTTACAGATATTTACCCAGAATATTAGAACTTCCATAGTACAGTGATGAAACAATCATAGAGATCCAACATCAAAATTATGATTTTGAAGTCTGAACAATTACAAATGTTAGAAAATTTGAGTTTAAGATCATCTGAATATGATCTAATGAAATGAAAAGGTTATCCACATGGGAAAAATCAGTTCCACCTGCAGCACTGACTCTCAAGTAATTATAGGTGAACTTCATGGGCTTGCTTCTATTTGTGCAATTCCTTTGTGTTTTTTTTTGTGTGGAGATGCATTATTGCAATTCTTGGAAGCTACCTAATAGTGTTTCCCTTCTACAATTGTTTAGTATGTACCCATAGAGCTTCATATCTCTCCCAAAATGATAATTTATAAAAATATCATAAATTCAAAAGATCTTGAGAATGATACTCTATGTATCCATAGGAAGTATCACAGAGACAATCAATATAAGAAAAGCAAGGTAGGGCTAACCCAAATTTTGAGAAGTATGCCAGTGGTTCATCATGTGCAGGACCAGCATAGACAAGTGCACCCTCTGTTAGCAAAACAATGTCGTCAAATTTACTATACACTGAACCTCTGGGCTGATGAATGGAGCAAATTACTGTATGTCCATCCTGTGCAAGTTGTCTGAGAGTTTCCATTACTCTCTCTGCCTGGAAAGCATCAAGTCCTGGAAAATATTGATTCAGCACAGCAGTCAAATGTGTGATCACTGGATCAACAGTTTCTAGAAATTTCAGTTCTAGTGAATGGAGCTAATAAAGAACTCTAGCTCAAGGCACCATGACTAAGACCAGAAATAACAACCCTTCTTTTCGTATCTGATAGAAACTAATCACATTATATTTTGCTAAAATCAACACAACAGGAATTCATAAGGTATATTAAGATTCTATTTCATTATTTCTTCTTTTCAATAAAAAAAGACTTCATTAATACAGAAAAAGAGAAAATTTAATATGAAAAAATACAATCTCACGGACAGAAGAGCTCCAAACAAAATTATAAATACAGTAGAATCTACTGAAACTGAAGCAACTCTACAACCACATTGAAGTGAGAGCACTTTCTTAAAGTTCAAGATAAAAAAAAAAATCATAATGAAGCCAAGACAAGCAAGAACTGCATAGAGGACTTCTGGTTCGAAATCCAACCAAATAGTTGATATCACAGCCAATACATCACATGCCATACCCTCTATTCCTCTTTCCTCCTACCTCTAAAGCGCAGTGAGATTTAATCTAAAAGGAATCTATCAAAATTCTATGAAGTTCAACAAAGAGACCAACCAAATCAAACACATAGGTCCAAACTCTTCAAAGAAGTTTGATTTGGGCTTATAAATTCCCTGTTTAAACCTTTGTTAAGAATAGACAGTTAATAACATCACAATGATGATATCTGATAAGCATCATTTAGAGAACTCCAACTCTACAAATTTTATAATACTGAGATTGGTGATTTTATCATTTCTATGCTGCATATTTGTTGTGTGAATATTTTGCATTTAATAATAATTGCTTGAAATAGAAAATGTGCATCACAGAATGAGACACGAGTGAAAATAGGAATGACTATGGTTAATTGTAAAAATGTTAAAACTACCTTATCAAGAGCCAGACAAAATGCAACTTGTGAAAACAAACCAATTAAGGACTATCATGTGAGAAGAATCACATGAAGCATGCATACCTGTTGTGGGTTCATCAGCAAATATGACAGATGGACTTGCAATAAGTTCACATGCAAGTGATAAACGTTTCTTTTCACCACCACTTATCCCACGAACTTTTGCATCACCAACATTGGAATCAGCACAACTGACCTTTGAATAAAAAGAAAATAAGCAAACACCAGAAAGAAATCAAATTATATCAGAGGTACTTTATTATATTTCATATGATAAAATAAAAATTAGAGGAACTAATTTCATAAAAAAAGTTCTCAGTTCAATTCACATATTCAAATTGAATCTAAGAAGTAATACTTACCAGGCCTAGCTTGAACAGCAAATTGTTCACATACTCATCTCTTTCTTCCACCGAAGATATCTCTGGAAGTTGAAGTTCTGCAGCAAGAGACAGTGTCTCCCTCACTGTAAGCTGTGAGAAGAAAAGATCCTCCTGTCTCACATAAGCAAACCTGCAAAAAAAAAAACCATTAACAAAATTTGTAAAAAAAAAAAAAAAAAAAATCACTATCATATATGTTCCAATTCCCATCAAAGCATACTTGTAAGCTCTATTTGAGCTAGGTCTTCCATTGACCTCCAAAAGACCTGACAAATGCAAACGGGGTGATGCCATAAGCTGCCCTGCCAGAACATTGAGCAAAGTCGTTTTTCCTGATCCAGAAGGTCCCATGATAGCAAGCAATCTTCCAGGTTTCGCTTCTCCACTCACATTTTTCAGCAGAAACCGCACCTACAGATTAAATTACCATCAATTTTTCAATTTTTTGTACAAATTAAATTTTCCCACATTTTCTCATCAGCCAAAACAAAAAGAAAAATCTAAATAGGTAAAAATAAAAGACTATCTACTCACTTGTTTGGATTTATCAGAAAGAGAACACGTGATGTTGCTCCATCGGATAGTAACCGGAACAACTTTCCCAGCTACCGGAGCTTCGCCAGTTTCATCTTCTCCATTAGTGTCATTATTCTCATCGTCATTAAACTCGTCCTCCGGTATCAGAGCAGGGCCGGGGCCGGAAAACAATCGGAGCAGAAGAGCCACGGCGGCAGCCGCCAGAACCTGGCCGACACCGTTCCCGCCAAATCTGACGACCTGACCCACCATTTTCCCGCCTAAACGCACCATTTACTACCTTGTATCTTCAACCTCCTTCCTGCTACAGCAACGACCTACACAGAAGCTGAACTGCTAGGCTATGTATTTTTATGAGATAAATGCATTAATTTTCAATTTTTATTGAAACGATGTCGTTTATTTGTAAGATTATTGTCTTTCTTGCCAAAATCGTTTTCAGTTTTTTACCAGCAGAGGACACGTGTCCACTTTTAAGGATAAGGCGGAAAAATATCTTATTTGTATTGAATTAAATTGTTGATTCTCTCCGAAATTAAGGTGTGAGGGTGTTATTTCCCTATCTCTGTGTATATAAATTTATAATTAATGATTCGGGCTCACACTTTTTTGTATATTTTTTTATTTAATTTGTATTTTCAAAAATATTTTAATATACAAATTATTATTATTATTTTAAATTTAATTATTATGATAATTTTTAATATTAATATAAATAAAATTTATTAGCTCATCATGTTATATATGGGGTAATTAAATGAATGCCAAAAATTTATTAAATATATTAATCCAATAAATTTTAATTTGAATGTATAAAAACGTAATAATATGAAAAAAAATTAATAAAATAATTTAATTTTTAAAATAATTACTTAAGAAATTTAAAATTTTTATTTATTTATTTTTTTAAATTTCACTTTTATTAAATATATAAATATAGATTTTGATGCAACTATACCATTTAGCATTGACTTTCAAGGTATTTTTAAAAATTATGTTCTCAATATTTTTATTCTTTAACTATTTTGATTAAATTGTATATAAAAGAAATTAAATATAATTTATTAAATTTTAGACATTTTTTTAAAACATTTTAATCACTTAGTATGTATCTGTTATTGATTTTAAAATATTTTTAGTCATGGTTCATTAAAAATAATTAATTTTTTTTATAAGAATAAAATATAATTCAAAATACAATTTTCAAAAATAAATTATCACTCACCCTTAAACAAACACTTATTGCCACAAAATACAATAATTAATTTATGATTAGAATTGAAAGGTAACTAGATCCTTCAAGATTTATCAAAATTTAAAATAAAAGTTTTGAGTTTGTGTGTGATTTCAAAGTAGAATAATCTATATATACATAAATCCTAAGACAACAATTTTTTAGGGTTTGTATTTATTTTTGACACATAAGATTTTATTTTTGACATATATACTTATTTTTGACGCATCATAAACATGAAGCTGATGTATAATTTTATGGTTTTTTCTTTGATTTAATTTCAGTTTTTAGTGTTTTTTTTTTCCTGATATAGAACATATTAAATAAAAGCAATCTCTTTTCTCTCTAAAAAAAAATCTCACAAGCAGCGGAACGAAATCATTTCACTCAGGAGTTTGAAACCATTGATTAGCTTCCATTTATAGAAGTTGTTGTTTAGCTTCAAGGTATAATCTTTTTCGATTTCATTAGATTTAATATATCATGTGAACTTGTGTTTACAAATGAAATAATCATCAATAAGAAATGCAGTTATGGGCTCCCCATATTAACAATGCTTTCTTTTTTCACCAGCGTCCTGAAGTTTGCTCAAGAGGTGTTTGATGAAATGTCTATGAGGAATTGTTTCCATTGACTGTGGGATACTGAATTCTTCACTCAGGAGACTGAAGCCAAACCAAATCCCTGAAAAGGTATCATCTTTTTCCTTTTATATTGGTTTATCTATTTTTCAAAACTTGAATTCATTGGAGCTAATATATCATGTGAACTTGAGTTTATAGTCAAATTACAAATGAAATAATCATTAATAAGAAATGCAATAATGGGCTTCTCATATAAACAATGCTTTCTTTTTTCACCGAGATCCTGAAGTTTGCTCAAGAGGTGTTTGATGAAATGTCTATAAGGAATTATTTCCCTTAGCCGTGGGATTTTGAATTCTTCGTACTAGCGATCATTGTTATGTTAATGGAAAAGATGGAGTGTCTATAGAAGATTCATCTTTTTTTTTTTTTTTTTTAAATTTCATTTTGGTTTTACAATTTGACTTAATTTTTTATTTTTAGGCTCTACAAAAAAGATTTATTATGAATCAATGCAAATGCAAAAATATGTAGACATAAAAGGAAGTTATTTCTAAATGCTAGGCGTTCCAAGAACATTGAGATAGTTGAACATATTCAAATTCAATTATCAACTATCACAACGGTAACCAATTTGGACCACTTATCTACAAGAAAAAGAAAATTGATATCACAATCTGCTCAACATCAAAATCCAGGTAAATTATCAATTTACCCTTTATTCTAATTGCATATTTTATCCCTAAATAGTATTAATTACATTATTTATTATTTTTACCAACACATACTATAATACAAAAAGTTATTTTATTCATTTTTTTTCATATTATAATTTTTTATGAAAATTAACAAAAACAATCTAAAACAATATTTATGTTTTAATTTATAATATTATTTTAACTTAATATGCCATGTTTTTCTTATTTTATATAAATAAATTAATATTTTTTTAAAAAAAATTATTTTTCTAACAATTTTTATCTATAATTTTTAATCCTTTTATGTTAATAATATAATTATTAACACATTTCCCTTCCTAATTTTTTTTTATATATATTTAACACATTTTTTTTTCTCTTTTAGTGTTGTAGTATACAATTGAATTTCAAAATAGATGACTTCCACATGCGCGTATGTTAATATTTCTACACTCGGAAGACAAAAATCTAAATCCTACTCACATAGATAGTGTCATATCAATTGAAATACCAGACCCGAAAATTGATTATGAAGGATTTGAAGCTGTAAAAAACTTTATGATGCATGGTCCGTGCGGCAATGCAAATAAAGATTGTCCGTGTATGATTGATATAAAGTGTTCAAAACATTTTCCTAAGAAATATAATGAAGAAACTATTATTGACGAAGAAGGATTTCCTATTTATAAAAGAAGGAGAACTAAAATTTTTATCGAAAAGACTGGTGTTATAGTGGATAATGCTTATGTGGTTCCTTTTAATAGAGATCTAATTGTTAAATTTCAAGGCCATATGAATATAAAGTGGTGCAATCACTCACGATCTATTAAGTACTTATTCAAGTACATTAATGAAGGCCCTGATCGTGCAACTGCTACCTTAAATATCTCTTTTGCAAACACTGAAAATGCAACAAAACATGATGAGATAAAGTCTTATCTTGATTGTAGATATATATCTGCAACTGAAGCACGTTGACTCATTTTTCAATTTGATATGTTTTACAGAGAGCCAGCTGTTGAAAGATTGCCTTTTCACTTAGAGCATGAACAAAATATAATCTTTGATGAAGATGATTCTATAGATGAAGTTGTGAATAGAGTAAGTAGTCAAAAAATGAAATTAACAGAATGGATGTCTGCAAATGCAGCTCATGAAAATGCCAGAGAACTAACATACAGTGAGATTCATATGCGTTGGGTTTGGAATGAAAAGAATAAGATATGGACAAGGAGAAAATATGGTAGGTGCATTGGGAGAATTTATTTTGCACATCCAGCAAATGGAGAAAGATACTACTTAAGAATGCTGCTAAATGTAGTCAAAGGTAGTACTTCTTTTACTGACGTTCGTATCGTAAATGGTGTTGTGCACCCTACTTTCAAATCTGCTTGCTATGCACTTGGACTACCAAATGATGATAGAGAGTGGTTTGATTGTTTAAAGGAAGCATCAAATTGGGCTACTGGAGAATAGATCCGCAACCTATTTGCTATAATATTAGCTCATTTTGAAGTATCTGATCCAAGAGAATTATAGAGATCTAATCATGAGATTTTAATTGATGGCATCTTATTCAATTTGAGGAGAAGACCACATTCTACAAATATACATTTTAGTGAAGAGCAAATAAATAATCATGCGCTAACTAAAATAGAAAATCTTCTAAAACAGTATGGTCGATCACTAAAAGACTTTGAAGGGATACCTATGCCAGATAGTTCTCTCACAAGGCAATTAAACAACACTTTTCTCATGCAAGAGATGGACTACAATGTTTATGAAGAATTGGAGCTCAGCAATCAATTCAAATCAGGCTTAAACAATGATCAGCAAATTATCTATGATGCAGTTATCGATTCTGTCAATAACCAAAAAGGTAATTTGTTTTCTGTTTATGGACATGGCGGAACTGGAAAAACTTTTTTGTGGAAAGCAATCATACACAACCTTAGATCTAAGTCTAAAATAGTGTTTCCTGTTGCTTCATCTAGAATAGCAGCTTTACTTCTTCCAGGAGGCAGGACAACTCATTCTAGATTTCACATACCATTAAACACAAATGGAGAATCAATTTGTGAAATAAAGCAAGGAAGTCAACTTGCAAAACTCATTGAGAAAACTGATTTAATCATTTGGGATGAAGCTCTAATGGCTAATAAATTTTGTTTTGAAGCATTAGATAGAAGCCTAATAGATATTTTGCGCTTCAAGTATCCTGATAGCCTCAATAAGCCTTTTGGAGGACTTACAGTTGTTCTTGAAGGTAACTTTAGACAAATTTTACTAATGATACCAAAAGGAAGAAGAGATGATATTGTCAAGGCATCTATTACTTCTTCATATTTATGGGAGAACTTTGAAGTTTTTAAACTCAAAATAAATATGCATTTAAGGACTAGATCAACTACTTCTAATTCAATTATATCATTGGTTGAATTTGATCAATGACTGCTAGATATTGGTGATGGCAAGATCAATAATTGTGAAGATGAAAATGCAGTTAAGATACTAGATGATTTATTGTTGACAGAATATGAAGATCCTATTGATGTTGTTACTAAGGCAACTTACCCAGAACTGTTGAAAAGATACTCAGAAGAAGAATACTTGAAAGAAAGAGCTACTTTAGTGCCAAAAAATGACACAATACAGCAAATCAATGATTTCATAATGAATCTATTGCCAGAAGAAGAAGTTACATATTATAGTTATGATTCTATATGCAAAGGTTCTTCTAATATCGAAGGCCAAGATAACCTCTACCCAACAGAATTTTTGAATACTTTGAATTTTACAGGAATACCAGTCCATGCTTTAAAACTAAAGAGAGGAATACCTGTCATGTTGATGAGAAATATTAACCAAACTACAGGATTGTGCAATGGTACAAGGCTTATTGTAAAACACTTAGGAAAATGGTTTGTGCAGGCTACAATATTCTCCGGGAAAAATATAGGCGATACAGTCTTCATTCCAAGAATCAGTTTGATTCCATCGGACTCAAGATGACGGTTCAAAATGAAAATGAGACAATTACCATTATCTGTTTGTTTTGCAATGACCATAAATAAAAGCTAAGGGCAATCTTTTAAACAAGTTGGGTTATATTTGCCAAACTAAGTATTCACCCATGGACAACTTTATGTTGCGCTTTCTCGAGTTACATCTAGAAATGGTTTGAAAATACTCAATGCTGATGATGAAGAATCTGGTGATACTTAAATTATTAAGAACATTGTTTATCATGAAATTTTTGATTCTATTAACTGCTTGAATTAGACAAATTTATGTTAACTTCAAGTTTACAGCAAAATATTTTAGGAATTTATTATGCCTCTATTATTGGGTTCCCCTGCTGCCTCTATCATTGCCTCTAGCCTCTTCAGTTTTGTTGATATTCAATGATGTTTATCAGATGAATTGGGTAGTGCACTTAATCTCTGTATTTTCAAAGATATTGGAGGCAACTATTCATGGTCTACTATTTCTTTTATTTTCTGGTATATTCATGTTGCATCACAAAAGCAATTCTTGAGTCTTAATTGCTTGGCTCTTTTCTGCATTCTTAGAGACTTTAATGTTTCTTTTCTTTTGCTGTCTGGGTTTTTCTATGGCTTTTCTTATGTTATGTCTTCTTTGAGGTATAGGGGTTTTTTCACATAACATTATGGAGTTTAGTTTTCTCTTTCTGGTGTAAATGGGTAAGCCTATTGGCTTGGTAGTTTTGCTTCACAATGTTATGTTTTTCCCATTTTTTTTATATATATTTATAATAAAATTGGCACTTATTATATATAAAAAAAAAAAGACAAATTTATGTTAACTTTTCAATTTTCCTTTTCACATGTACTTTTACCTTTTCAATTTATTTTGAGCAATAAGTTTATACTAGCATATGTTCTATTTAGAAAGAACTTAATTTCTTTTGGATTATCTGTAAAGAACCTCTTGAAGTAAGCTTCTTGGCAAACAATACATGTCCTACTTGAATGATTTTGTATACTAATATCCTAGGTTGCTCTTCTTCTCTCACTCACTCTCTTTCATGTTATTTCTAAAATCCAAGACTGTATGACCAGATTTTTGGCAACCCATATGTTGCTGATATTGTTTTCACCAATGGAGCTAGATGTTTTGGCTATGGGAATCAATGTTATACTCAAGTTGTTTTGACAGGTATAATTTTGACAATTTATGTTTGTCACGACCCGACTTTCGAGCCGCGACGATCCTAGGGCATGGGTAGGCATAAGGCCACCAAAAACCCGTAGGAACCTTACTAATCAATCATATATCAATATCCTGTAATTCAATCTCATACAATCTCTTAAGATCTAACCAAACAATAATTCAAATCAATATCCATCCATACCATTCATATTTCAAATACAATATCATCTTACAATAGTTTAAGTAATAAGGCCCATAAAGAATACTAATCCAATACATGTACCATGAAGCATCTAATGTTTGATTCATTATCTATACAAAATGAATAATAAGAATGAGCTTTACATTAATCACTTGAGTTTTCGAGGACTGGAAAAGAAGGACGCCTTGGAAATTAAACTGATAAACTAGCTCACCTGAAAAATAGAATCACTAATAAGATAACGCAGTGAGTAAAGATTATACTACCATAACCTGTGAAGCTTGGTGATTCAAGGTCAGTTTACAATAACAGTTCATGGTTTACATTTCAATAATAATAACCAATCGGTTCAATAACAATAAACGATTGGATTCAATAACAATAAACAATAGATTCAATATCAATAGTCATATGGTTCAAATTCAATAACCAATCAGTTCAATAATATCAATCGATTGGAGGCCATAACAAATAACATATCATGTTCAGCAGAATCATATCAGTACAGTAAGAGTATCAAGTAACTATGTCTTAACGTTCTCCATATAAATGGCATTATGCTCAAAGGCATTACCGAGAATTGAGGCATAGAACTTACTCATCATATCAATATCGAGGTAGAGGCTCATCTTTTCGGAGCATACCCTCACCTCTACGCAAGATTAATCAGATCTCACGGCTAGGGCGACAAGCCCTCCCTAGCTAAGACATTGATACTTTCCTTTATCCACCAGAGTACATTGTGTACAACGCCTGATGTTTTACCCCACATCAGAATTAGGGATTTCTGCTTTCGGGTTCAATAATCATATAAAGATACGCAAAGGTAATCAATAACATAGATCATCAATGGATCAAATATCATGGTTTCAATTAATATCAAGAATTATCAATTGGGTTCATGTATACAGTAAAAGGGATATCTCAAAAGATAATTCAAATAGCAAATTTCAATAAACAATTTGGTGGTCATGAAAGAATTAGGCATTTATGCCATAGAGTTCAAACACAACCATAGTAGTATAATAATCACTCACCTTTATTAATGAAAATCCCAAAATAGCTTGCAATCAATTTCTAGAGTAAGCAAATGTGGTGGTCACAACCTCCATCATCATCATTTCTTCTATCTCTATGAGAATCTATAGAAACCCAAATAGAAAATCACAACAATTCAATAATCTATCAACTTAAATCATATAACACTACTAATCATGCTAACTTAACTTAATCTTACCATAACCTTGCATCTATTGAAAGAAATTGAAAGGGAATGAAGAAAAATAACCAGACCCTAACATACCTTAACTTAGATGCTTGGTCAATGAAGATAGGAAATGGATTTCTTAACCCTAGATCCTCTTAACCATGTAATAAATGATCTTCCTTGAAGTTAGAATGAATAGATTGAGTGAATTTTTAAGAGAAAAGATGTTTAGGAACTCTGAAAATTGGGTAGAAATGAAATTGGGGCTTTTAATTCCTTTTATAGGGTTGATTCCCAATTCTGACCCCGATACGAGTCGCAGTTGCGACATGCAAGTAGCGGTTGCGATTCCCATATTGCGATCGTAATATGTCTATCGCAGTCGCTACTTACTACTGTTCATGTGACTGTACATTGGCATATTGCGGTTGCTATTTCGATATTGCGGTCGCGATTCTCATCAAGTCAAATTGCCAAATTCAGACAGAAGAGTTCGCGGTGGATGTCGCACCCACGATCGTGGTCGCGATACACATGTTGCGTCCGCGAATTACACTCTGCTGCTCTATTTCATGCACTTCCAATTTCTAAGTTCAATACTTAACTCTAATAAATCTAATTCATCAATGCACATGTAATAATACTTATAATTCATTCAAATGATCAAATAGAAGTCTATACATGAACTTTCTGGATATTACACTTTTAAATATTATTAAAGGGCCAAAAAATTTTGAAGATATTAAGACAATTAATGGAATTGTACATTATACTTTCCAATCAACATGTGTAGCATATGGTTTAATAGAAAATGATATTGAATGGATTAATGCTATGGAAAAAGTAATTTTATGTGTATCGTCTTTTGAACTTCATCGCTTATTTGTTGTTATTATATTATTTTGTGAAGTTGGTCATCTAGATAAACTATTTAATTTATTTTGGAAGAATTTTGCTGATGATATAAAACATGAACTTCATAATATGTTAGATGTTCCACTTTCATCTATTTCTGACAAATATTTAAAAAAAAGAGTCATTCTTGAACTTGAATTTTTTTTAATAAAAATTCTTCTTCTTTATCTGATCATAATTTGCCTATGCCTGATAAATCATTTCTTGGTGACATTAATAATCGGTTGTTGATTGAAGAATTAAATTATAATATCACTGAATTAAAACATGAACATGATAATTTAATTTCAACTTTAAATTTTGAACAACAACAGGTGTATGATGATATTATTTATGTTGTGAATAATAATAAAGGAGGATTATTTTTTGTATATGGATATGGTGGAACAGGAAAAACATATTTATATGAAGTCATTATATCTAGATTAAGATCTGAAGGAAAAATTGTTTTAGTTGTTGCTTCATCTGGCATTTCTGTATTATTATTGTCACACCCCGCTTCGGGCGGTGCAACGGTCCTAGGGCATGGGTAGGCATAAGGCCACCTGTGAACCCTTAATTTTGCACCCTCCGGTATGCATTTGGACCTTAAAGGCACGTAGGCTCGGTAAACAGACATCCAGAAGCCAAATCGCCAAAGATCGCCAAAAGCCCAAAAATTGAGAATCCGAGCCTCGAGACCCGGGACCTACCCATTTGGCCTCTAAATCATT
>CATKHJ010207398.1:0-10681 GCA_949750685.1 Vernicia montana | reverse complement strand
TTGAAAATCAATTGCTATATACATCAAAGAGCTTTCTTGATCATTATACTCTATTTTTGAACACCAACAAATTCTTGATATTATTCTTGTGTGTTCTTAATCCAAAGCTAGTGCTATTAATTGTAATCACTTCTCTAGCTTGTATCATAGTCTTGTGAGACTCTAAACACAAAAATTATTGTAGTGTGAGTGATTTGGGTGAAATCCCGTGAAATCTATTGTAAAGGGCGAAATCCCGAAGAACTAAGCTTGTAAAGCTTTGGGTATAATTCCGGTTGATTAGTTGAATCCCAAATTGGTTTAATTTGGGAGAAGTGGATGTAGGAGAGGAAATTGTGCTCCGAACCACTATATATCTTGGCTAAGCTTCCTCTATCTCTATTCCTTTGTGATATTTAAATTAAAATTATAACTTATTGCATATAGGTTGTTATTTGCATTAGAATTGTTTGTAATCCTATTCACCCCCCTCTAGGATTGCCATATTTGGGACAACATAGTCAAATCCCAATAAATTTCCCTCCATCATTTCTAAATTCAATTTTTTTGAGTTCCAGTAATTCCCAAAAGTTATGTTCTAAATTCTCTTAAATTCTAAATTCTAGATTTTACAGGAGTTCAGTACACTCTTTTATCTATAACTCCATCTACAAAACTCCAATTGATATAATTTTTTTTAAAAATAAAACTAGACTCACAAGAGTACATTTCATTAGTTTTGACCTCAATTTGGTTCTGCCTTTATGATTGTCCAACTTAAGGGTAAATATCAAGAATTCTGCTAATTTAAATACCTTATCACAGCCTAGAAATTTCTATATATATCCCAACTTACTTGGATTCAGGTTCTAAATTTTTTATATCATCTACAATACATATCAAGATACATTTCTTATGTTTTAACTATCTTTTAATTCTGATCTTAAGATACTCAAAATTGACCTTAAACTTTTTGAATTCTCAGGGTAAGTCTGCAGGATATAGTTTCTTTTTCTTCTCGCATATCTGAAAATAGAAAGAACTAGCTTAAACTTGCTTCTAGTGAAATAAAATAGAGACATAGAGCTACAATTTTTTATGTTTTTACTTTCTTCAAATTCGTACTCCAAGTTACTCAATTTTTCCTCTCAAATTCCAGAACTTTCTAAATCCTAAGCTGTATTCCTTGGTTCCTTGCTTGCTTCACTTACTTCTTTCATTTCTTACTTCTTTTTACTAGAAATACCCTAGTTAAGTCTTTTTTCCTCAGCAATTCATCTTTCTCAACTACAAAATTTCATTTTTCCATCACACATCAACCAAGCATAGTCACTTCATCATCACCATAACATAACCAACACCAAGCATAGTTACATATATATATAAGCATGGAAAGATTAATTAATTCATACACTTACCTTAAAGAACTCTCCTCCTCCTCTTCTTCTTCTTCTTCTTCTTCTTCTTCCTTGCTCTCTCTTATTTCTCTCTTTCTTTTCCCTTAGTGAGATTTTTTAAGAAATGAAGACAATATGAGCTTATCTTCCATTCCACTTTCTTTTATATTTTTTTATTTATTTTTGATTTATTTTTCTTCCTAGCTATTTTGGACAACATTTTTACCCTTAATTCTTCATCATGGTCGGATCCATTTGCCACCTATTTTAATTTTTTTTTTACTAGTCAAATGATAATAATTTTCTTTCTAAGGATAATTACCATTTTGCCCCCCCTTTTTAATCAAAGTTTCTCTACATTTCCTAATTCAAGTTCACAATTATTTTTAGTCTATAATTTAAGTTTCTATTATTATTTTTAGATAGGTCCATAGTAATTTTGCTTAAGTTAAAATTTCTGAAAAATTCTAAAAGTCACTATCTTACCGATTTTGCGATTACTAACCCTATTCCTTAATTGCACGCCACATAATTATGTAAATTCCTAATTTCCCAGTTCTAGGTTTCTAGTAATTTAATGAAATTCTGGGGTGTTACATATAGCGTCATCTTCAATCTCCCTCAGTAGAATAGCCTGGCACTCTCTCTCAACTGGCCAAATAACCTCAAGCTAAAACAGCCTCAGCCACAGTACGGCTCTATCCTATCTAAAGTGCCAAACTGTGAACCCTTAATTTTACACCTTTCAGTATGCATTTGAATCCTAGAGGCACTTAGGCTCGGTAAACAGATATCCGGAAGCCAAAATCGCCGAAATCGCCAAAATCTCAAAAATCTAGAATCTGAGCCTTGGGACCCGGGACCTACCCATTTGGCCTCTAAACGATCCTCATATCATCCTGGATTGAATACGAAGCATAACGCAACTGAAATTATGTAAAACGGGCCGAACAGGATGAAGCAGGGCGGTCACCGCACGGTTATATGCGGTCACCATTACATGACCGCCACATGGCTGTATGCGGTCACAATAATCTCGTTTTGCGATCCCACATAAAAAAATACTATTTTCACCCTCCAACCTACTCCCTATATAAATGAGACCCCCCCAGCTCATTTATACAACTCAGAGCTTACTCACACATTCTTTGGCTTGCTTGATTAGCCTTTGCATCAAGCGAGTCATCCCCCTAAGCTTGGTCCGAAAGGAACGAGCTCCCCAATTTCTTTTATTTCTTGCTTTGCTATTGCTCCTTGCTTTGCAAAGCGAGATTTGGTTGTGACTTCCTGAGTCGACCCGCCGAGTCAAAAGTTTCCCGCCATCCTAGGCAAGTCTACCGCCGACCAAGACAAGTCTTCGCCATCCTAAAGTCACTCAAGCGCAAGGTAAACTTCTTTTCCTTTCTCTTTTCATTTTATTTATTTATTTATTTTATTTTTCTTAGTTAATTAAATTGGTTTATCTAGGTTGTTAGTTAATTAAAATCTAAAATAATTAATCCAACTTCATAAATCAATTAGGTTAACTAATTAATCAACCCGCCTTTTAATCAATCAATCTGAAACATGATAAAAGGCTCAAACTAAATAAACCCCCTTCGCAAGAAGGGCGAACTACGTGGATTTTGATTCCCATTCAAAAGGATACGTAGGCATGCTTTTTTAAAGCATCAAATCCAATTAAAATAAACTTTCCTCATCTTTCATCTTCTTCACATAGTTTAGGTTTGATGTTTTCATTTATTCCTTTATTACTTCTGCTATTTTCTTTATTGCTTTAATTCATACATTGTATAATTGTTCATGCATTATAATTGTTTATGAAATCATTTTAAGCCATTTAGCATTAAATTTTCCATACCAATTAAATGAACCGAAAACCTAGTCCCCGAATCCTCTTTGGTAATCGAGGGCTAGTGCACTTTTCCATTGGATAAATACTTGGAGTCATTTATTGGGTTTTCTCCTTAACTTTTCCCAAATAAAATAAAATTAAGGTGGAAAATCCTAATGCACTTTTTTCAAAATCAACCAATCTGAACCCGAGGGTTCCATCGTGAGACCAAACCCAAATGAGCATTTCGATCCCCTTTAGCAGATCGGACCGGTGCTCGGGCGAGGCCTCACATGGAGCTAAGAAGTTTTTCTTCCACCCACGGTACCGCCGACATAGGCTAAGGCCGGGTGGTCAAGAAGGATGTATGTGAAGCCAACTACTTCCTTTCCTATACACCAGAGACGAGTGCGGCTTTCCAATATGATGAGATGGAAGTCCGACTGGTACCAAAAAAGCTATGTGTGATATGAGACCTATTCTTTGGCTTGATAAGGTGATGGATCGCGAGATTTACGATGCTATTATGCTGACCCACTCCGCTAATACGAGAAAGCGAGGCAATGTATATTGTGTTGAGAGGTTCCACGCGGAGATGCGAGACGGGTATTTATACGGATATGACAAGGCAGGGTAGTCATATAGTGTGCGTCCGAGTCGCTCCCACTGCTGCAGTCGTGTCCTTAACTCGGCACGCTACTAAGGTCGAAGACCGAAGGCGAAGTCCGAAGGTAGAAGACTAAGGTCGAAGACCGAAGTCGAAGACTGATGTAGAAGACCGAAGTCGAAGACTGATGGCGAAGACCGAAGTCGAAGACTGATGGCGAAGACCGAAGTCGAAGATTGATGTCGAAGACCGAAGTCGAAGACTGATGTTGAAGACCGAAGGTCAAAGACTGATGTCGAAGACCGAAATGTTACTGTTCACGCGACTGTTCGTCTTTCAATAATACCAGGCAGTAGTGTTCACTACTCCTCTTATAACTTACTCAAACACTTGAAACTCATTCAAATCATCAAACACTCATCTTATAACTCATAGATCATAAAAGAAACACTAGCTTTACATCTATTAACACATATATCGAATCATATGAACACGTAAATGAACTTGGGGTATTACACAAGACAATCTACAATGTGAGTAAAAAAATGTGATATTTATGGTACCTAATTCATGCTTTAATTGTTTGATCACTGATGGTGCTTGAACATTTGATGAATGATGCATATCCTTGGAAATTTATTGTTTACAGCCATCACAGTCTTATGAAAGGGTGATTTTACCAACCATATATGAATGTGAAGGTTATGGTACCCTAAGATTCTGTTACAAAAAGAAAAGGAGCAATGTAAGTCACTTAGGTGGACAGAGCAGTGGAACTAGTCTGCATATGTCACCACCAATTGACATTCCAAGAGTGAGGGGTCCAGAGAAAGATACAATTGGTAGGAAGATACATTTTTAGACTCCTGAGCATAGAACCACTACACCTCATGATCTTGGGTTTAAGTCAATTGGCTTAAAGTGGGCAAGTGAAACATCATTGACAGCTTGAAGAGCAGAGGCAGAGGATGATCTCTAACAAGGGTAAAAGAATTTCATCTTATCAAACACCAATTTGAGTGCATGTGTTGTTCAGACAAAGGAGATTCATTGATATTTGGTGTGTTTAAGGAATATTTTGTTTTTGATTTTATTGGTTGTAAATAGCAACTCTAATACTGACACAGTTACATGGCAACTGGTGTGGGTCTTTTAGTAAATTGATAGCCTTCATATGTTGATTTTGTTTTTTGTAAAGCATACTAGATGAATCTGATATTGAATAGGTTTAGTTGAAGTTATATATGTAATGATCCTTGTATTTTACTTTGAATAAATTCAGTGTGTTTCAAACTGTAAAAACTTTTACAGTTTGCTACAAACTAAGGCAATGAATGTAGGACATTTCACTAAGTCTAGAATTTCAGCTATATTTTGCTCATTATCTAGAATTTTATTTATTTTAATCTGATACATTCAGCTAGTGTGTTGAGAATGAAGTGTAATTGTGTTTGCTGGGTTGATATATACAGATTCATTCCATTTCTATAAGTGTTGATATAAATTATATCTATCAACAAATTTATAGGCATCTAAGCAAATAGATAAGTGAACATATGCAAACAGAAAAATTCATATCATCAAATACTTGAACATCTACATTACTTGAACATATATTATTGTTAACTGACAGAAAATTGAATCTCAGCCAACACTTGCAAATTGCATAAATTACTTGAACATTTGAATTACTTATAATATTCATACCAAGGTTTACAAAATACAACATTACCATACCTTCATCAGAATGAGATTACAAAATACAACTAAGCATTTCTTCATTGGATCCAGAATATCCAAATTACATTTTCACATTGATTACAAAAACAAAAAAAATTTCCTAACAGATTAAATACCAAAAACAGTCCTTCACTCATTTAAATAAATTCATATAAAACAAAAAAAAAAAACCCAAGATAGTATCAGTATCACAAGGTAGCACTTTGTTTTCTTCTTCAACTGGGATAAGAGATCAACTTCATTACACTTATCCATCTTTTGGAGCTCAACCTCTTTCCTCAACTCAGCAATCTCATCCATCAAATTCTCACTATCTGCTTCATGGTAACTATACAATTCACATGGAGATGGTCCTCTCTGACAGTTCTTTTGGCATTCAATATCAGTAGAAAGTTGTTCATTTTCTTTAATTAGCTGATTAGTTACAAATACTGCCCTCTCTGACATCTCAGGATCAACTCATTTAAAGAACTTGCACTTTCGTTGACTCTGTGTACAAACAAATACAATATTTAAGAAGAAATTTATATCAAAAATAGAACAAAAATTTCTGGGGAAAAAAATAAATAACATACCTTATATTTAGGACACCTATAAAATCTTCTACTTGGATTATTATCACTCCATGAAGTTCTCAATGGAGCTCTTAATCCACACTTGCAATAAAACATTTCAACAGTACAAATGGGTGGATAAGAGATGATTCTGGACTTTGAATTTATGTTCGATGATGAAGCCATGAAAAATTATGTTTCCCTCTATAATTAGATCTTCTCTCTCTTTAATTCATTTGGTTTCGATTTTTAGGGTTCTTCTGATTGAAGAAGATTTTAGATACACAAACCTTAACTAACTTAAAAAATGGGGCCCACTTCTGATTATGTAGGACACACTTAACGGGTGTTAGCCTCACATGATAACACGTGCCTCATTAAGCCCTAAATTGACTCAAATTGAGAGTTTAGGGATTTGATTGTATCAAAATAGAGTTTAGGCCCTCAATTACATTTTTGCCTATAATTTAAGTCCTAAATTGGGTATTATCCCATATACTAATGCACAACTAACTATTCACTCCAAATTTCAAATTTCGCTAGACTAAGAAGTGTGTATAAAATAGTCAATATCTCCTCACACGTGTCAATCTCCCATTTGTCTCTTTCTTTTCTTTTTATCCCTTTCCTCGTTGGTCTCCATCTCTCTCTTCCTCTTCTTTTTATCTCTTTCCTCTGTCACCTTTTCCTCTCTTATGTTTCTCATCATTAAGTTCTGGTTTATCTTCAACACTCAACACTGAGGATTCTCAAATCGCTAGTAGCTCTTTCGTAGACATCTCTACCATCAGTGGGAGCTCCGGCGAGATTCCAGTAGCGGTTACCCGTTGAACCGAAGACACATTTTTTTTAAATTGAAGGCTAATTACCCATTGAACCGATTCCGGGTCAACCGATTTACTAGTTATACAGTTGGTTCATGCGGGTTAAAGTTGATTTTAATATAACCGGGTAAAAGAATCAGACCGGACTGAAAATGAAATCGATTTTTGATTAATACAATTCGATCAGTCAGTCCGGTTTGATTTGAACAATTATGATCACAAGTCTCCTCTGGTCACTACTCCACATCAGTCTCCCATACTGGGATTCCAGTTAGTGACCACCAAGTGCAAGAAATGTGAAAGTTTAGGTATTTCCTAGCAAAATTATTTTTTTAGTGATCATATTAAAAAATAAAATAATGAAAGTTTGGTAATTTTCTGAACTATTTATCCATGTGGTATAATTTGATGACGTGGCATCTAGTTGTCATGTTGAGTCAGAAAATCTAGCCTACATGGTAGTCCACATCAGTCTTTCAGGCTTGGATTCCGGTTAGTGACCATCGAGTGCAAAGATTTAAAAAATTTAGGTATTTTCTGGCAATTTTTTTTTTTTGTGAATTGAAAAAATACTAAAATTTAATGATTTTCTAAGCCATTTATCCATCAAAATATTAAGCATGATATAAAAAGTTCCCTTCTAAATTACTTATAAAATTACTTTTTTACATAAATATATGTAAAAGTTTAGGGTTAGATTTTTTTTTCATCAATTTTATATAAAATCAACGAAGACTAGACAAGCTTAACATTAATAAATAAGAGAAATTAATGGATGCAGAAAGTCTATGCAACTTGAAGAAAACTGCTCTTTACCAACTTTATTTTGGAGGGGTACTTCTCAAGTCTTAAATTGGAGTGTTGAAAAATCAACAAATGTCGATTTTTGAGAAATTGATTGCCATTTTCTTGTCAATTCAGCACATTTTGCAAGTAAAAAAAAAAAAAAAAAAAATACTCTCTTTGTTCCTTAATAGATGACGTTTTGAGAGTTTAATTTTGTTCCATATTACTTGACTTTTTTTTTCTCAGTGTACATTAATTTTTTTTTTCCCAAATTATACCCTTATTTATTCTCAATAATAATAAAAGTAATACCCTTGGAGTATTTGGGTTTCGGCCTCTCACATCGGTAGTGTAAAGTGTGTGTGTGTGGGATACCTTTTCAAAATTGCCATGGTTTTGAGGTATGTACGTGTCTCTTCTTTGTCCCTATGTGTGTGTATATATATTCAAAAAAAAACACATATGTATATTGCATGTGCGGTGTGTGCGTCTCTCATTCACTGTAGTTCATTCTCCCATGGATGGGCTAACGGAGAGTGGGCTGGGATTTCAGCCTCCCACATCGGTAGTGTAAAGTTCGGTAGTGTAAAGTGTGTGTGGGGGGATATAAGAGTTAGCGTACCTCTTCAAAATTGCCATGATTTTGAGGTGTGTACGTATCACTTCTCTATCCATGTGTGTGTGTGTGTGTTTGTGTATATATATATTTCAAAAAAAAAAAATACCTTTGGAGTATTTGAAGTTTAAGGATAATATAGTCTATTTAGCGAATTGTTATATTATGAACCTGGTTCCACCATGCATGATGGAACCAAGCCCCTGCACACACGCACATTTAGTTTAGTTTTTTTTTAATCAAATCTTTTTTTTTCCTCACACTCATAATTGGTCCCCACCTTTTTTTACTGACAACTATATTTTGCAAATTTAGAATTTTATTTGCTCAAAATTTTTTTCTTTTTGTATTTCATTTATATTTATATTTTTAATCTTTTATTTTATTTTATTCTTTTAAAAAATATATTTATATTTAGTGTTAATCATTTATATTTTTATTAATTTATCATAATTTTATTTGGTATAGTAACTCATTTAGTTTTCCAATTTTATTATTTTTACAATGATATTTTATAATTGAAAAAATTCTTATTTCACAATCACCACCAACAAAATTAATTAAGTGTACATTAATATTATTATTTTGTACATAATAAGTATGAACATCTTATATAGGTACAAGATTCAATGTTTCTGATTTTTTATTAATATTTATTTATTGATTATGTAATATTTGCACACATGCAAAATTAAAATCAATAATTTTGATTGTGCTAAAAAATTATTAGGCAAGAAGATAATATATTTTTTTATTCACATTAAAGTGACTTTTATGTATAATTGAAGTGATTTCTTTTTTTATGTGAAAAAAGTAATGAACCTAAATCTTATGTTTAATCAACTTAACGCTAATAACAGATGAATATATACTTTATAAGTACTGAATTTAAACCTTATGTTTAATGAACATGATACTAATAACAAATAAATATATACTTTATAGGTAATGAACCTAAAAATATTTATGTTTAATGAACCTAACACTAATAATAGATGAATATTCACTTTATAAGTAATGAACCTAAACCTTATATTTAATGAATCTGACACTAATAACAGATGAATATACACTTTATAAGTAATGAACCTAAATTTTATGTTTAATGAACCTGACACTAATAACAAATGAATATACACTTTATAAGTAATGTACCTAAAGTTTATGTTTGATAAACCTGATACTAATAACAAATGAATACGCTTTATAAGTAATAAATTTAAATCTTATATTTCATAAACCTAACACTAATAACAGATGAATATACACTTTATAAGTAATGTACCTAAAGTTTATGTTTGGCGAACCTGACACTAATAACAGATGAATATACGCTTTATAAGTAATGAATCTAAACCTTATATTTAATGAACCTGATATTAATATTATATAAATATACACTTTATAAGTAGTGAACTTAAACATGCTACTTTTATGATGATATTTCATCATTTATAAATTAGAGATTAATCACTATTAAATTATAGTTATACTTAAAAATATACAATATCATATGACTAAAATTTAAAATTATTATAATTATTCAAATGTAAGAAAATGAATTATTTATGTCTTAAAGCAAAAAATGAAAATTTATTCTTAAAAATAAATTATATTATAACTTGAGTTATGAAATATTTTATAATAATTATTTTAAGCAGTGAAAAAGATTTTTGGTATGTTAAAAATATTTAAAATAAAAAGAATTTATCAGTAAAATTTGATGGTACAAGAGATATATAAAATTTATATTTTGATGGGAGAAAAAAATGATTAATATATTTAATTATAATGATTAATATATTTAATATATTGCAAAAAAAAAAGTATTTTTTTTTTTATAATTGGTAACCATATAATTGGTCCCCCCATTTTTTTCTCCTTAATTATAGATGGTTCCTCCTTTTTATTCTCCTTAATTATAGTTGGTCCCCCTTTGATTCACATTACTACATAAACTTGAGTCCATGATATAATTTACCCTATTTAGCTATATAGTAATTGTTATTTAATACATTTTTAATTCTTCTGCAAAAACCTTAAACGATATTAATTAGGAAGGGGGGAGTAATATTTATAAATATGTAACAAACACACAATCATTGTTTCAATGGCGCTTATTGGCTTTTTACTCTTGAACGTCACTTTCTTATTACTACTACCTTCTGCCCTGTCCAAACCCACCACAATGAGCCTAAATGCTACAGACCATCTCGCATTACTTGCCATAAAGTCACAGATTCATGATCCTTTAGGAGTCACAACTTCATGGAACAATTCTGTTTCAATGTGCTTGTGGAAAGGTGTTACATGTGGTCGCCGGCATCAAAGGGTCACAGAACTG
>CATKHJ010207393.1:0-21318 GCA_949750685.1 Vernicia montana | reverse complement strand
TTGTTGGTTGATTCATTATTTCAAAATCTGTAAAAAAATATTGAATTAAAAATGATTATAATAACAGTAAATGGTATACTCTTGATATTTTCTGAGCATAAAAAATCAACTAAACATATACATCAAATCAAATAAATATATAAACAAAATAAATCAAACATATACCCAAAATAAAATAAAAGATAGAAATGTTAAAAAAAATGGAGGCTCAGCATTTATAGCCTTCTCATGGAATTTTGTTTAGAGGCAGAAGTGCTTCTTTCTATGTACTTGTTGCTGAAGAGTGGAGACTGCTGAATCTTGATCGCAACCTTAACACAATCTAGTTGCTCAAGTAACTCAAATGCTTTGTCTATATCATGCAATGAAACTTCATAAGTCAAAAGCTCATCAAGATGGAATTCTTGTTCAACAGTTAAAAGAATGTTAATTATTAGAAGATTTTTATATTTTATAAATTTGGATATATGTGATAAAATGTCACTTGTATTATACATAATATGACCACATACCTTATTTTTCCATTTGTGGATCAAAATAGGAAGGTCAGATTTTATTGAGAGCCCACCAAAAATACTCCCCTTCAGAGTTCTGCCTGACAATAAAATTGAGAAGTCGATCTTTACAGTATCATTTCCTGAACCTATCACTATTGCTTTTCCTTTACCCTTAACAATTATAACAAAAACAACAAATTACTAGGAAATTTAAAAAAAAAAAACAACAGACTAGTAAAAACAATAAACTTGAATAATGATACCATTTTTATGGATTGAGGGGCTTGATTGACCAAGGGTGCAGCACCAGAGCATTCAAAACAATAATCCATTCCATCAGTCAAATCTATCACAAGTTGTGAAATAGGTTTGTCAAATTCATTTGGGTTTATGAAATGAGTCATTCCAAAAAAAAATTCCCTTCTCTTTTTCAGGCCATTAATATCCACACCAATTATTTTAGTTGCCCCTTGCATTTTAGCTCATTCGATAACCTGCAAATTTTTTTTCCCTTAATCATAGGAATTAAGAAGAACATAACACAAGCAAAAAAGACTAATTGAAGGTAAGATTACCCCAAGCCCAACAGCACCAAGTCCTAAAACAATCACGCTTGAACTCTCTTTAACCTTAGCTTCCTTCCAAGCAGCTCTAAACCCAGTTGAAAACCCACAAAACAAAAGCATTGAATTGCAGATTTGAACCTTCTTTTAACTCTGCAATTTTAGGATATTAATAGAATTTCCTTTTAACAATTATTTTCATAAATTGTGTTAATTTATAGAAAGAAAGACGAAAAATAAAAGAAATTGAATAAGCTAAATAGTGGACAGCGATAAGTGGAGGAAATGGAAAAATGTTTTAAAAAAAATAGAATTAGCAGAAAAGTAAATTTTAAAAGAGAAGCGTATAAAAGTAAATAAAACAAAAAAAAAAAGAGTAAATGGTGTAATTTCCTCATTTAAGAAAGCAATAGGTTGAAATATTAGTAGGGACGACAATTTAGCCCGCCCCGTCGGGTACCCGTCCTGCCCCGCCCCGCCCTTAATGGGACGGGTAATACCCGTCCCATTTATTAAATGGGGCGGGATGGGACGAGTAATGCTATAACCAGCCCCGTACCCGCCCCGATTATATATATAATATATATTTTTAATTTTTCAAATATATATATATATATATATATATATATCATTTTTAATTTATAGTTTATTTTTTATATAAAAGATAAATTATATTGTATAAATATGTAGAAAATAGATATAAATGAATATATGTATATATAAAAAAATTAATATTAAATAATTTTTTTAAAGAAAAAAAGAAAAAAAATTAAAATGGGTAAACCCGCGGATACTCGTCCCTTTTTATTACCCGCCCCGCCCCGTAGCGGGGCGGGTATAAATAAATATTGGCGGGGGTACGGGTAATGAAAAACTCGCCTCGCTGTCATCCCTAAATATTAGAAAAAATAAAAAATAAGAGGAGAATGAAATCACGTGATGTCAAGGGGAGTGAAAAAAAAAATAAGTATAATGGATATAAATTGTACAAAAAGTCAAAATTTTAACTTAATATAGAGTTAAAAAAAAAATTGATTTAGTGTAGAATCTACATCAATTTTTCTATTAGAAAACATTGATAAAAAATTATAAAAATAACTATAATCGTAATATTAATTTAAAGTTAATGATTAATGTGTTACAAATTAAAAATAAGAATTTTAATGTTACTAATTATAAAAGTTAATGATATTAATGTTACAAATTAAAAATGATGAATTTTAATATTATTAACTATAAAAGTTAATAATATTAATGTTACATATTAAAAAAAAAACTATAATATTATTAAATATAAAAATAAAGAATGATGAATGAAATTAGCCGATATAAGGAAGATTATTCAAAGAAGCTAAATAGATTAGATATGTGTAAAAAGCCATAGATTAGAAAGTGAATCAATGGATTTATTTTTTTTTTATCATAAATTAAAATTTACATGAGCTATATAATGCATCTAAAATTTAAAATTAATTTTTCTTGTTTTGTTTGCATAATAAAATAAAATAGTTATATATAATAATTATATAAAATTTGTGTTTTATAAATTTTAAAAACATTTATTTTTTTAAGAATAAATTATTATGCAAAATTCCAATCAAAATAAATAACTACTCAATTAGAAATTATTATACTTGCAAAATTAAAGTAAAACTAAAAAATAACACATTGATATGAAATTCATGATAATATTTCATAAAAAAAGAAAAATAGTAGTGGGGCATATACATAATTCATAAATCAATGCTTATGAACTAGTCAACACGGTTGGAATTTGAGGAAAATGAAGTGATGATAGAGACCCGGCATTAATTAATTTCGGTAATAACAACCATTCGTTTAATGTTTGGTTTAACGGTCAAATCATTCGTTTGAAATTTCGCATATGACCGCCCACAACTATATTTGGGATCAGTAAAGTTATTACATATTTCCTCGATTCTCGATAATTATCTTTTAAGAAAAATAATTTTATTTTAATATAATTATCTTTTAAAATTTTGATGTAGCATTTATTAATTTTTTTTTAATTTTACTCTCATTTCAATTTTAATATTTTATATGTTTTTTCTTATTTGGTGAGAGAAAATAAGAGTATATTTGTACATATTAATTAAAATTAAAGGTATTTAATATTTTTTTTTAATATGTGTACATTCTCCTAAAATAATAGTTATTGCGAAACGGAAAGAGTATAAGATAAAAATTAGTCTTTGGCAAAAAAAAAAAAAAAAAAAAGAAGATAAAAATTGGTAATAGCTATAAATCAATAAAGATGAATTTTGTATAGTGCAAAAAAAAAAATAATAATAATAAAGATGAATTTTGTGTATTTTAATAGACTTAAATTCAAATTCTCTTTCATGCATAAAAAAAATAAATAATATTATAGTTAATATTTCTTAATAATACTTAGATTATAAAATTTTCAATTAAATTATTAATATCTAATAGCCATGATATTAAATGAAACAATCACTAATACATTTAATAATATATTTTTTTTAAATAACCTATATATTTAACCTATTTTAAGTTTTTATTTTCTTATTAACAAAATTTTTATTTAGTGATTTAAAAACGACTTAGCTTCCCAATTATAAAATTTAAAATTCGAACCAAATTTCTCATCCACAACTTTTTATTGGCCTAATATCATATAATACATTGTGGCTTCTTCAAATTTTTAACCTTACATGCCAATCTCTAATGCTATTGAATTGTAATATAGTTATGTTTTATTTTTTAAAAGTATAAGGAAAGGGAATGGAAACTAAATTTTTTTGTGAAAATCATATATACAATTATCATTAATTAACTTACTTATGCGTTAGCCTGCGTAATATAATTATGTTTTTTCATACGTGACATCTTATCTTTTATGGCCTGTGACCCACACAAAAGGAAAGATGGAAGAATGTTAATCCTTCAATTTAGTCATCATTTGATGGCTTTCTGTTGGTGTTTACTGTTTAGCATATCTGTATTTGACGGTAAATATTAATTTTATGCATTTACTACTAATAATAAAAATGTAAGTAATTTGGCAAAAAAAAAAAAAAAATGTAAGTATATCTATTATATCATTAAAAAAAATAAAAATATTTAGTTATTATATATTTTTTCTATAAAAAATGAGTTTTCTGGTTTTCAATGGTAGGAAAATTGGTCAAATTCAAATATAAATACCCATCAATAAATATTTTCATTTTTATTTTATTACAAACATACTCATTATATTTTTTTACTTTTTCATATGAAATTATAGAATATAAATGTCACAATATGATAATATCTAGATCATAATAAACAGTATATTTAAATGCTATAAATTTATTTTCGACTTTTATTCGGGTTGTGCTTGGATTCGACCCATTGAATTCGAGTTTTATAAATAAAAAAGACGAAATTATAATAAATACAATTTTTTTTAATTTTTTTTTTCAAAAATATCCTTTTATCTTTTTAAATTTTCAAAAATGCTATTTTTTTTTATATATTTATGATATACATTTGATATACTTATGATATATATTTGAAATGAGACAATTTTTAAACAGAAAATTTAATAAGTTTGATTTAAAAAAAAAAAAAAGATATATATGAGAATTTTTTTTTTTTTGGTGTTTGTATAAAAACTCCATTAAAGAATATGAGATTAAATTTGGATATATTTATGCAAATTGATTTTGAATCCAACCAAATCCAATCAATTTCCGGCCATGACGGTTTGAAATATTGTTGAATCACCTGCCAAGTTGTTTTTAATAAGTGTATTACTATAAATGATTATTAGGAATAAAAAATGTGATAATTTAAATTAATTAATTTTAAAACGATTTGATATATAGTATTTTATTAAAATCGATAATAACAATTCAAATTAAAAAATAAAAATAAAAATAAAAATTCTAGAGCCCATAGCAGAATTCTAAAAATAAAAGACTAAGACAGTTAATTTTCGCGGGAATCTTTGCTGTTCTGTTCATTTTTTGTTTTTGAGTTAAGTAAATAAAAAGCCAAAAGCACTTTCTTCAATTTCTTTTTAATTATTTTTAATTATTTTTGTTTTTTTTTCCACTTTTCTTTTCAAAGGTTATAGTGTACTTTCGGTAGGTGTCGTCTTTCTCCTATCAACAAGCCGACTTTTTGGTAGTGTCGGCGTGGAGTTCCACTTTTATTCATTTTTAATGTTTTTTAGCAATTAATACAGCAAATGTTTAAATACAACGTGCACTGTTGTATTGTATCAAAAACATTGTAATTGTAATAAATAAAACAAACCTCTCCTTTCTATCTCTCTACTGGGTAGTGGGTATTTTCCTTTTTGTTTCTGTTTGTTTTGGTTTGGTTTTGTTTGAATCTGTATCTGTGTCTGTGTCCGGT
Organism: Vernicia montana; assembly: GCA_949750685.1. NCBI lineage: Eukaryota > Viridiplantae > Streptophyta > Magnoliopsida > Malpighiales > Euphorbiaceae > Vernicia > Vernicia montana. Next base: position 15,872 of record CATKHJ010207393.1, on the reverse strand, counting down.
TTCTGGAACAATTACTACATGGGATTTGTCTCTCGTCTTCAATGTGAAAGGTCACTTTTGATTTGACTCTCTCTGGTTCTGAATTCCCACTGGTTTCTTTTCTTGGTTTCCTCATAAGCACAGGTCAGTTTGCTATTATTTATTTTTTTATTTTTATTTTACCCTTCTTTTCTTTTAATTTTTATCATAATTTTAACTGTGATGGTTTGATTTCTATATTTTTTTTATTTTTTTTTTCTTATGTTGTTAATTCTCTATAGATTGCTTATGATTTGAATTTGTCTTTTGTTGTGATTGTGAATGTTTTTTGGTTTATAATTTCTGATTCTGGGTAGCTGCTAGATATTGATTTTGTATATAAATCCATTTTGTTTAATGATTCTGTTACCTCTTTTAGCTGTTAGCTCTAGTTTAATTAGGCATGTAAGCTAGGGGTTTTGGGTTTTTCTAATTTTCTTTCCTTTTATGAGAAATGGGTATGTGTCTTTTCTATTTTATCTTCCTATCGTGCAGTTCAGTCCTTGCATAATTGTTCCTCATGGATGAACTTCATGGAAATTTTGATTTTCATTAGTTTCCTATCAAGGGATGCTTTTAATTTGCTAGCTTATGATTTGGAAACATTCTAGGATCTAAAAATGTTTAGGATATTCTCAAAGCATTAAGCTTTTATTTTCTGTTAGTAATTTTCTTATTAGCTTCTGATTTGGTGTACATGCTATACCTATATTTTTCACCGCTATTTATGTTTCGGAATTTGGTATATATTAGGAATTTTATGCCTATTGGTTTCAATTTTTGGCATAGGTCAAATATAATATAATATAATATAGTCACTTGTTTATTGGCTTCAGATGAGGGATAGCATTATGGCCTTGTATCTATGAGGAGTTTTTCTTTCTTCCTTCTGTTCTAATTTAAGTTCTTTGTTGAAATGTCTGATTGTTTGCATTTGGCTTCATATTTCTTCCCTGGGGAGTTTTAAGCTCTCTCTCATTATTTGATTCTAATTTTTTACTCTTTCATTCACTAATGTGGCTACAGTATTAATCTTACTTTGGATTATCAAACAATTTGGGAGGATTGCAGGTTGCAGCTTGTTCTATTTCAGTCAATTGGTATCTCATTTTTGGAATCAGTTGCTCTTGCTGGAGCATGGCTGCCAGCAAGATTTCATCTGTTAAATCACAGAAAAAAAGCCACAGCATCAGGACTGCTTTGGCATCCGCTTTTCTTGAATGGTTGCTAATTTGTATGCTCTTCATAGATGCTATATTCTCATACTTAATCACAAAATTTGCCCTTTTTTGTGAACTGCAAGCACCATGCCTGCTATGCTCAAGACTTGATCATATTTTAGGAAATAAAAAGTTGAAATATTATTGGGATTTGATCTGCGGCGAGCATAAGTTGGAGATTTCATCTTTAGTTCTCTGTCATGCTCATAATAAACTTGTTGATGTCCATGGAGTGTGCGAAAGCTGCCTCTTCTCATTTGCCACAACCAACAAGTCTAATGCCGAAACATATAGATTGTTGGTGGGTAAGTTGGGAGGGGGGGAGGATTCTAGCACTGGTTTAAATGAGGACCCATTACTTGAGGATCATGTGTCAAGTACCCGATGCTGTTCTTGTTGCAATGAGCCATGGATTCCTAGAGCGTACAGCCAAAAGTTGATGCAGACCAAAATAATTGGTTCCGAGGTTGCTGATTTTGATGTCCCTTTATCAGGTGCTGCTCAAAATGATCAGGACAACCTGAAAAAGATAGAACGAATTGTGTCAGTCAGAGATACTCATCAAAGATTTAATACTGGTTTTGATCATTTATCTCATATAGGGTACACAGAGGTCAATGTTAATTCTGATACAGAATCTGAAATCCAGTTTTCTGATGATGGTAATGATGGAAATGCTCAAAGTGGTGAAATTAATCCTAAAGAAGATGTTGCAGTTGTATGTCTGCTGACAGAGCCTCACATTATCACTCTACCTGATGATTTGGCCTCAGAAAAATTGATAGATGAAGTTACTGCACCTCAGACTCCAATTTCAGTCTCACAGATACAATCAGATCTTATCAAGTCCCACGATGTTTCTATATCACCTACAGTTGCCATGGAGCATGGTTCCGAAGAACTTCATTGGCAACAAGCTAATTTCAAGTCTGAGCCCTCTGCAATCCCTGAGCTTATTTTCCTTGATGAAGTTCCTCCATCATCAATTGCCAAAGAAATGCCAGTTGGAGCCTCAAACGAGAGCAAGCACAGTTTCCTAGATGATGTTCCTCCATCATCAATTGCCAAAGAAACTCCTGTAGAAGCATCAAAAGAGAGCAAGCATAGTTCCCAGGATGATGTTCCTCCATCACTTGATGCCGAAGAAAATCTTGTGGAAGAATCAAAAGAGAGTACCCTTATTTCAATAGAGGAAGTTCCTTCATCATCATATGCCGGAGGAACTCCAGCAGAAACATCAGAAAAGAGCAATCTTACTGCCGTAGTTGACATTCTTCCATCATCAGAAAGCAATGAAGCCCCTGCCCAAATATTGACAGAGAACAAACTCGTTTCCCTGGTTGATGTACTTCCATTCTCAAGTGCAGTGGAAACTCCTGTTCAAGGATTGAAAGAAAGTTGTAAGTTTCAGACTTCTTTCAATTGTTTAACCTGGAAAGGATTTTCATTTGTGCACATATAGATTCCTTCATGATAGTGTCTGTGCTCAGGCGTGTAAAGCACCAGAATGTGAAATTGAAAATTTTCATTTTCCAGGATGTCAGAGCATTTTGATTATTATATGTAGTTCTGATTTTTCCTTAAATTGTTTTATTGCATAGGTATTGCTAGAACCGAGGAACTTTGGCAAGCAGCTGTGACAGATTGTGAGGAAATCTGCAAGACAAGAACTGAATCAGCTACAATGGCTGAAACAGCTTCAGAAACAAACCCTGTTTCTGGTGACAATGGTGTACAAGTTCCCAACTTATTGGATCTTGGTGATGCTTATAAGCTAGCTGTTGGCAGCAGGGGAAGACAGTTATCTGGTGTGCTTGCAGAACAATGGATTGGGAAGGATTCTTCAAGACTCAGTGACGACTTAAAGCTCTTGTTTTCACAATTATCTGCTGCTCGAGAGCTGTCAATGAATGATACGAGTCCTCGAGTGACTATGAGCCCAAGAGTCTCTGTGAGTCCAAAATTGTCTGTAAATAGTGACGAATTGAAGAACCCTGACGCTTCTAGTACCATAGGAATGCAAATACTTCAAAAGAGAATCTCACTTGAGAGAAATGAGTCTGGTCTATCTCTGGATGGAAGTATTGTCAGTGAAATAGAAGGTGAAAGCATGGTTGATCGGTTGAACAGGCAGATAGAACATGATAAGAAATTGTTGAGTGCTTTATACAAGGAATTGGAAGAAGAAAGAAACGCATCTGCAATTGCTGCAAATCAAGCAATGGCCATGATTACTAGACTGCAAGAAGAGAAGGCAACGCTCCAAATGGAAGCCTTGCAGTACCTAAGAATGATGGAAGAACAAGCTGAGTACGATATGGAAGCCCTGCAAAAAACGAATGACCTTCTCTCAGAGAGGGAGAAAGAGATTCAAGATCTAGAAGCAGAGCTTGAATTTTACAGGAACAACTTCCAAAGTGAATCATTAATGGAAGATAATGTGAAACAAATATCTGAAATGAAGACAAAAAATATCAAAGAGGAGCACCCAGAAGCCAGTTCTGATGAAGTTAGCACTACGTTTGGAAACTGTGTTACTGAAAAACAGGATATCTGCCATAATGTTGAAGGAAGAAATTTGTCATCTGGGGATAAGAATATAGATACTACAAAGAATTCACCGGTAGATTTTGAAGATGAAAGATCATATATTTTACACTGCTTGAAGAAATTGGAAAAGAAGCTGTGTCTGGTTTCTAATAATCAAATAGACTTGGCTAACAGTAAATATTCTGGAAACATAGAAGAAAGGGTAAATGACTTGATTGGGCTGAATGGAAAATTGGAATTTCAACCAAACAGTGGAACAGAAGAGAATGACTTATCGACACAAAATGATAGAGGGAATGGGTCTGCTCAAGGACATATTTTGTCACTTGAGAAATCTAAGTCAACTGGTAATATAAACAATGAAATTTTTTATAGTGGGCAAAGCTCTCCTCTACCCCCTGGTGGAATTGATATAGATTCTCTTGCAAATGAGGTTTCTGAACTGAATGAAAGGTTGAAAGCACTTGAGGCAGACAGGGATTTTCTTGAGCACAGCATGAACTCAATTAGAAGTGGAGATGAGGGACTTCAATTCATTCAAGAGATAGCTTCACACCTGAAAGAATTAAGAAAGATTGGGATAAGAAAAAGGGAGCAAAGCATTGCTTAATGCTTCATATAAAACCACATGTCAGAAAAAGTAAGTATTTAAGTCTTTGCTTCTGAAAATATCCATATTCTACATTTACTCTTACTTGCACTAGAGCCAAATGTCTTTGGTCTCGTTTGACATGGTAGATTTTAAATCTATGTATTTGAACAAAATTTATGGATTCAAAAATCCACATCTCATGTGGGTTTTCAAATCCTTCATTTTTTAAGGTTTTGGAGAATGATAAATTTTAATAAATCCATGGAATGTAACTCAATTTTTCAAACCAAATAAAAGACTGAGCTATAATCTATCGATTTTGTGAAATTTATCACTGAAATCTTTCAAAACAAACGAGATCTTCATATTTTATTATTTGAACTTCAGCATCTTATTTGATTTGTTTCTTACCTATTCTTTGGAGTATGCAAACTTATTCTTGATTTCCTTGTGCTTTTGTGTTTTGATTTTCTCAGATGTTGAAGAGAAAAGAAAAAAAAAGACAGTTTGATGCTTCAGAAAGTAGAAAAACTATATATATACACACTATTTAGTACAGTCAAAACCTGGTAAGAAGATTGGCATTCAAATGTACAGTTCCACAAGTCTGTTGTTGCTTTATTCTTTTTTTTTTTTTCCTTGAAAATTTGATTTTGGGTGTGATTAGTGAATGCATTGTACAAGAGCTGATTTTTTATGTTTAAAGGCGAGTATTCTGACAATAAAAAGAGTGAAAAATTAATTTTTCAATATAATGTTTTTCCACATTATTAGATATATCTGCTACTTTAACCTACTTTCTTGATTGCTCCTTCTTTTACCTTGTTCGAGTGCTGCGGATTGCTTGCACCATGTGTGACAAATATACAAGAAACACTTGTTACATTTCTGTGGGATTCACCTAAATTTATAGAAATTGGATTCTACATTAATTTGAGGGAGAGGGTATGAGATTCAAATCATATATTAATTTTAATTAAGGAAAGAATTAAGTTGCAAAATCAAAATATACAATTTAAGTTAAAAAAAGAAAGAATAATCAAAATCATATGAGTAAAGTACTATTTAGTTCCTGAGATTTGCCTGAAATAATGATTTCATCCCTGCAGTTTGAAAAAGTCACTGTTTAGTCCCTAAAATTTCATTCCGTTATACTAAATATTTCTTCTATTAAAAATTAACCATTTCCCATTAATCAACTATGAAAATAATATTTTAATATAAAATTTTATATTTTTGTATCAAAAATATCCCTCGTCTCTAATTTTTCTCTCTCTCTCTCTCTCTCTCTCTCTACCTCCAAAATTGGATGAAACCAGATTTCATCTGCCTACCTCCATCAACAGTGCTACCTCGGTCAACGGCCAAAAGGCCAGCTGAATCAACCAAGCGGCAAAGAAACCCACCGCTACTTGTGTCGTCGTCGCTTCAGCCACGCACGAAAAGAAGCTCAGCTCCGATCTTTCTAGCGGCAATAGATTTCGCTTCTCAACTTTTCATTTTATTTTACTCAAAACCTACCTTCACTCTATATCATTGATTTCATCCCATTCCTTAAAATGGGAAAAAATTTCAATTTTTAAGTTTAAATTTCTTTTATTTTTAACCTGTAAAGAAAATTCCATTCATTTTGTTATTTTGTTCACTGATATTAATTAATTAGTATAACTTTTAATATGATTTGATTTATTTGGATTGGATAATAGAAAAAATGGTGTCCCTAGAAAGATGTTAGGAGCACTAGTTCCCACAGGTCTTTTTACAATCTCACAATTGATCAATTGGGAAATGTAGGAAAGCCTTTAAATACTATCAAATTAGATAAGTTATTTAAAAGTGTTATTTCTATTGAAGCCATGATAGTCGAGGTTGAAGATGGGAGGATTGCTTATTCAAGGAATCACATTTTGGTTACAGTGGTTGCTTGGTTGGGGATTACTCCCAAATGAGTTGGGTATTGATACACCTTAGTTATTTTACACCCATTTTCTGAATAACCCAGAAAATATGTTTAATCTATTTGGTTGCTAAGAAAATTGAATTTTTGGGTTTTGTGTTCTTGAATTCTAGGTTTGTGTTCTTGTATTCAATTTTTTTTAAGCACTGCTTGCTACTTTTAATCAAATAGTCTCGATTTTCCTATTTTTTTTAGAGTTTCCTATACTCAATGTGGAATCTCAGTTTTCATTCTCATGCTACAGGACTGGTTGAGAAGGAAGCTCGAATCTTTAAATCGTTATCAGTCCTTCGTCATGTGGTCTTTGCTATTGGAGTTCTTTGACCATCTATAGAATCTGACTTTCTCAATCGAAAATGAAAACTTAATTTTGAAAACTTAATCGAAAATGACCATATATATATATATATCAACACGACAATTTTATGAGGACAACTTAATTTTGCTCCATTAAAAATTTAAAATTACCATTTGTTACAAAAATGAAGAAACACATTAAAAAAAAAAAACAAAACACACCAAAGGCAAAATTCTATAAACAATATATATCTAAATAATATATATATTTTTAATTACAAAACATTAATTATAATAATTTTATTTTTTAAATTTTGATAATTAATTGTTAATTATTTATATGATAAATTATTTTCGATTTTAATTTTGCATCTTCAAAATAATACTGCCATTTATGTAAGACCATACCTCAGAGAAAATTAATATCTTTATCTAATAATTAGATATAATCAATAAATTAAGGGTATAGAATATAAATATTTGCCAAAAGAAATAATACATTTACCTAATATAAATATAATCGCTAATATATTTACCTATAATATGAAAATGCTATGATTATGCTGTTAATTAGTAATCATTCACCCTGTGATAGTATGTAATTAGCATTTAATTAGACATATAATTTTTATGTGATTAATGGACTTACTTTAATTATTAGAAGGTTATAAATACCCTTTCAAAAGGCAATTATAAGCTTTTTTTTTTTTTCCAAGAATTATAAGCTTTTATTGTGCTTTAATATTAATTAGAATTGGATTCAATTTATTTATTTTGAATTAAGATTATTTATTGTATTAAAAAATAGCTATAAAAAATAAATATATTCGTTTAATATATTATTTTATACAAACCTAAAGCAAAAGTCAAAAAAAAAAAAAAAAAAACTGAATTGTCGAACCGAACCGATTTTTCAATTTGGTTCAGTTTTAGTTCTTGATAATTTTGGTTTTATCGGTTTGAGAACCGAACCGACCGATGCCCACCCATCCACAAAGGCCAATTCTACGCCGTTCAAGGCGGCTCCGGCGAACTTGTGAAGATTGATGTCTCTTCTGCCAAGGCAACGGTGGTTGTTCACCTGTTATTGACAGGTGGCAATAGATTGATGTTTACTTGACAGAAACATGAGAGAAAAAAATTGAAAATTGATAAGGTGAATGAAGAGGAACGTATAATGGGCTGAGATAACAAGTTTGGGGAACAAGGTACAACTTAATCCCTGTAGTTCAAATAGTAGCATATTTTTTCAAATTGGATGCATTGAAGACAATTTCGTTCTGTTCTGAACTTGATATCTTAATTACTATCTGGGCCTTGGTGGAATTCTTATGACATTATTTTCTCAAGTTGTCCATCAATAAAGCCTTTAATGACATACCTCATCTATTATGATGCAGATGCCAAGAGGTGTTCCTGTTGCAACTGTAGCAATAAACAATGCCACAAGTGCAGGCTTATTGGCTGTGAGGGGTTGGTGATTCTGAGTTAAGGGGCGGCTTAAGGTTTTTGAGAACCTAAGGCAAAGTCATTTAATGAGATCTTTAAATTGAAGACTATAGAGGCATCAACAGTAAGTAATAAACAACAGCAACATGAAATTAACAATATCAGATAAACTTAACAGCAAGTGCTTATGAATTAAATCAAAAATTAAAATTAAGCTTTAAATTTATTTCTAGCCTTTTTAGATGCAAGATTATTAATTAAACTTTTATATTCAAGTTTAACTAATAAATCATTTTCGATAGATAAAATTGCTAAACTATTTAATCTATTTTGAGATATGGTTGTTTGTAAATAATTTTTTTATAATCTTTAGCTTGGAAAAATTTCTTTTTGCAAATGCAACTATAACAAATATTGTAACTAGTATTCTATATGCAATGAAACAATTTGAAAAACAATCTAGTTCTTTTATTAGATTAAGTATTTCAATTGGATTATTAATATCTGCTTTTGCAACTTCTTTTAAAATTTTTAATTCTGAAAATAAATCAAAACCATGTATATCAGAATGAATGTCATGCTTAAAAAAAATTTCATGGTCAAGTCATTTTTTTTTCTAAATTACAATCATAAAATGATTTTAACCTTTCAAGACTAAATAAAAAAATCAAATATATCATTATACTTCGAAAATAGTTCAAATTTATCATGCAATGAAGATATTGTCTGATCTACAATATAATAAAAATAATCAATTTTGAAAAATTTCTTATTCTACCGGTCATTTTCAAAGATTAACAAGTTGACACAAATGAGGAATGACAAATAAACAAAACAATAACAAAAACTAAAAGCTAATTGAAATAAATTAATAAATTGAATTAAATTTGTGAATAATGAAACCTAAAGACTTTGAGAATTATCAATAACAATTGAAGATTTTGAGAAGCTCCTTTATCAATTATTCAAATAAAAAACATAATTAAAAGTAAAAAATAGAGATAGAATGAAATAGCCGTTTCACAAGAAAAAAGAAAAAAATTGACGTTAGGGTTTTTTTTTGTTTGAAATGTAGCAATTAAGTAGGTAGTTGAAAAAAATTATGGATTTATGCTATTATTTAGGAAAAGCTAATAGATTTTTTTTTTTTAGAGAGAAGGAAAAGTTAATATAATCTTTTTTTCAAAATTATATTAAGTTAAGTTATATTTCCAAAATTTTAACCTTTTGTTTTCTCTACTTTATTTTTATAAAAATACTTCCTATTTTCTATACTATATATATATAGGGAGCTTTACACTATATATATTATATGAAAATTTTTCATATATATATATATATATATATATATAGGGGGCCTTTATAATCGGGAGCCTAAGGCGGTTGCGTTAGTCACTTTACCCACTGAGTCACCCCTATTTGAATTCTGACCTATTGGCAAGGTCTTTCTCTCTTTGAATGTTTTGTGTTAAATAACCTATTGGCAAGGTCTCTCTCTCTTTGCATGTTTTGTGTTAATAATTTAAGATGTGATATGTGCAATAAAATAATATAGCAATTTAAGTTTTCCCTATATGTATAAACGTATCCTTATTTGCTGATGTTGGATATGCAAAATAATGAGGGACAAAAACAACCAACAGCATAATAGACCCAAAATAAAATAAGTTCACTATGTCACAACATTATAATGGGATAGGAGAGGATGAAGGTTCAAGAAAAGACCCTTAAAGGATAAGTTCAAGGGATTGGTTCTCAAGGTATTAGGCGAAGACACCACTTCGCCCTTCTCCTAAAAACTTTTCGCCCTCCTCACAATAAATACAACTTGTTCAGCAAGCTTCTTAAAGGAAGCTGAGGTCGCAAAATACTTACGTTACCCTACTTTTGTCAGAAGAAAGTCGTATTTATGTGGCGTACCCACGCCTACTTACACACAAACTATATGTCATTTGATAAAAACAGGTGCAGACCTTATCTTTTAGAACCTATGTACCAACCACATCAATCAAAATGTATCATTTATCTTTCCTCATTTGCTCTTTTAACCTAAAGAACTTGGGGCATATAAAAAGGAAGAGGAAAACCACAAAAAATGTAGATTGAATTCTGTATATTTTTCATCTCATTTCTTTCACAAAAAAATAATAAAACCTAAACTGACTTAATCGTCGGATGTTTTTCGCCAGACACAAAGCCTGACTTTATTTTTATCTTTGCAGGATATTTTAATCAAAACCCAATAATTGAGATTCAACCCAAATTATATTATTTAATTTAAAACTCATCACATAATGAGTCAATATTAAGAAGACACCAGAGATGAGGTTTTGGAAAAAGGCAGAGATTACAATGTGATGGCTGGGAATCTTATTTAAATCCTTGAGGGCATCAATTTCATCACTGACTGTGTTGTTATTTGAACCTCTTACAAGTTACAATATATAGAATAATTAATTTAGGGCAAATGTATAAATTTACCTCAAATTTTATGTTATTTTGTAATTATATCATATTTTTAATTTTTAGACAATTTTACTCCAATTTAGAAATTTTGTTGCAATTTTGGGAAAAAAATATGCACAATGTTCTCTCCTAATTGATATTTTTATATAATAAAAAATATATTTTTTGGAATCCATTAATAACTTAATAAAAAATAAATGTTGAAACAAATAGAAGTTTTTATTTTGTAGGTATTTTTTAATTTGGACAAAAGAGGATGTGTTGAATTGGATCTTTTTCTTGATGGATCAATTAATTAAAGTTAATTCTTTCTGTTTGCATTTAATTTCATAATATACGTTAAGACTTGTACAAGTTCAACACAGCAAAAATCAAGCCCAATGTTAGTGTGCTCGTTTGGTGTAGGGCTGCAAATGAGCCGAGTCGAATTGAATTTTAATTTGCTCGGACTCAGCTTGATTATTTTTTTTCGAGCTCGAGTTTAGATTTAAATTTAAAAATTGTGTTCAAACTAGGCTCGTTTCAAACTCGAATTTGAAAATTATATTCAAACTAACATAAAAGCAAAATCACCCAATTAGAAAAAAAAAATCTAATCATAAAATTGAGCATTACGTGTTTCAAAAAAATTAGGAATATGTATATTTTAATTAAATTGAATTATAAAAAAATTATAGAAGTGTTAAAATATATTTTTTGGAGTGCCAATAATAATAATAATATTATTATTATTATTATTATGTAGCATAAACTATTTTTTTTTTTAAATTAAACTTCTCAACTATTTAATGAAATTATAAAATATAATATTAATGAAACTAATTGTATACATATATCATTATTAATTTTATAATTACAAAACATAAATCATAAATGTATATATTAATACATTATAAACGAGCTTATTCGCGAGTCTATTAATCGAGCTGTTCACGAGGATAATCGAGTCGAGTTTAGCTTTACTCAATCTCGGTTCGTTTATTAATCGAGGTTTGAATTAAGATTTAAACTTGACTCATTTATAAAACGAGCCGAATGCGAACGAGTTTTTATCGAGTCGAACATCGTGCCGCTCACAAACGATTTAGCTCATTTACAGCACTAATTTTGTGGATCCAAAAAATAAGCTTAGGACTAATTCAACTTTGATTAACATAAAAAGAATAAATAAATAAATAAAAAGTGAGAGATTGTTTGCCGTGTTATTGACTATTTAGATCTTCTCTATTCAAAATTCAATTCCGCGGCTACAAGTCAACACATGATGAAATATCACTAATTCTACAATGTTATAATGCATGTAACTCTCATACTTACAATTACTATATAATCATTTATAACCCTCTTCATCATCTTCATCAAGAACAAGATCATTCCTTTAATATCGCAAAACCCTCTTCATCCCCATCCTCATCTTCATCGTCTTCATCATCAAGAACAAGATTATTCATATCACATCGCAAATGGCTTGTCCTAAGAATGGTATTTTTCCAAGAATAGTCATTGTTTCCCTTATTTTTGTATCCTGCTTTCAAGAAATGTCGGCAGTGAGGCCATTAGATGGAGAGGAATGGCTTAAAATTCAATCTCTTGCAAGGGGTAAGGTGCCACCATCCAGAGCATCTGGATGCACAAATGGCCCTGGAGGCAACGGTGTGTGCCCCCCCTTAAATGAAATGAACGTTGCTGGTCAAGTAGTTGGTCATCATCATCATCCACACCCTCTGTTTACAGATGTTTCTAAAAATTTTGCAGTTGCTTCTTCTTCTTCTTCTGCTGCTGTCACTGAAGAGACTAAAAAACAATATTCAAGCTCTTAAATTATGTGGATTTTTCATTCTACAAATAAACTTATTATAGTTATATTAATTAATTCTTTTTGTTGTTTTGGTGCAACCACTGAAAAGCAAAGCAAACGTGTAGTTGCCAAACAAATGAAAAAATCGTTGTAATTCATTTTTATTTACATTAATTAATTAATTCAATTTTTTTTTTTTAAATTTCTGCAAATTCTTATAGAGATCAATTGACTTTTTATATTTGCCATGAATTATGGGTCGACTTACATATTATACCTAAAGCAGAATTTGATATTTCTTAAATATCAAAATGCTTTCATGCATATAAATTAAAATATTGGTATTTATTAAATTAATGCACCTCTTAATAAAAAATAAATATCAAATTATAAAAACACGTATATATTAATGTTTTTCAGGCTTGGATTCGAATTAGGTTGAAAGTTGAGAAAATTATACCTTAGAACATCCAAAATTCAAGTCATGAGAGCATATTACGACTTTACTCAGTCTAACCTTTTTTTTTTTAAAAACAAAGACTTTTTCTTCACGAAAGCATTTACTAATTAAACTCAAATTTAAGACCGATAATTTTTAAGAATTAACTTAATTAATAAGTGAGTTTATTTTGCCTGTTATTGATTAAATTCAAATCTTGAGACCAAATTAAATGGTTTTTTCTTTTTTCTTACAAAATTTCTTCTATTCTTATTGAATTAGAGAGTAATATCTCAACAAATTATTTTTACTAAATCAGATAAAAATATTAAATGTAGTGCGAAAAAATTGTCCAATCATATAACTAACTACAATATGTATTAAGCATTAAATAATTAATTAATTGTTTAAGGCTCCGTTTGTTTTGCGAAAAATAATTTTTCAAAAAATTAATTTTCTTATGTATAGTTACAATATTAAAAATTTCAATATATAAGACTACAAATATATTTATACTTATAATAATTTCATACTTTTAAAATTTTATTATTAAATATGAAAAAAAAATATAAAAATAATAAATTTGATGATCGCCAACAATTGGTGGTAGCTGTCAGTGGTCGCTGATTACTACCGATAATTACAAGCATATTAATAAATTTGTATTTATATATATTTTTTATTATGATAAGTTTGTTAAAATTCGGAAAATGACTTCTCGTTTTGAAAAGAGAATATCATTTTTATTGATTAGAAAAATATTTTTTATTGACTAATTTTCTGAAACATTTTAAATATTAAAAAAATATAAAAAATATTTTTTTAAAAAATACTTTTTGCGAAACAAACCGAGCCTAATACCCATATTTAATGATTGAAGCTAGAGAAAATACCAGGAAGGATATACAGTTTATTCCAATAAAAATTTAATGTCAAGGTTTTTTTTTTTTTTTTTTTTTTTTTTTTTTTTTTTTTTTCTTCTTTCCAATTAGGTTTGAATTGTAGGTCAATAGAAAATTTGTTTAGCAAGGTAACTTGGTGCGTTTTCAGTGGAACACATGATAAAGAAGGAGTCAAAATGGCATTTATTATTATTATTATTATTATTATTATTCAATAAATATACAAATGACTTTCTTCAAGTCATTTGAATAAACTTTTACTAAGTTGGGATTCATATTATATAATTTGAAACCATCTTTGAATAAATTTTAGTTCAACTATATAAAAATTATCTTTAAAATTATAAAATTATGTGTTTGAATACAATTAAAAAAAAGTTATGAGTTTGAATTTAATCAAATAAAATAGAATTTGAAGGTTATTATATATATATATATATATATAAAGTATTTTTATTATTATTATTTATTTTTAGTTTTTCTTATGGCAGGGCAATAGTGATAAAAATGAGTGTACATGGTTCCAGAATTTGACTGGGCCTATTTGGGCCGAAGAAATAGCTTGTTTTGGCTTTAAACCTCCACAGACATGCATATAGCAACTAGTTATATTTTTTTTAAATGTTTTAACATATGCAAATTATTATTATTTTATTAAATTTAAAAAATAAAAATAAAAATCCTAACTTAAAACATTTCATCTCTAATTTAAAAATGTATGAAGCATAACCTAATACTAATTCATCATAATCCTAGGACCAAAAAAAAAATTAAATTCAAACTTAAGATTTCAATTTAATAAAAAATATAAAAAAAAATCACTAATTTCTATAATATGAGAGGGAATATTTATCTCTAATTGGAACTTGAACTTAAAGCCTTTTAATCTTTTATTACCACTAAATCAAATGCTTATTGGTAATTTGAATTTATTTTTAAGTTATATGTATATTTATTCTTATACTATACTTGAATGTGCAATAAATTTATTTTCAATTCAATTCATATTTGAGTTACATGTAAGTGTTTACAATTAGAACTGAGTATGATACTCGGAAATACCGAACCAAATCGAAATATTAAACTATTTTATTACTGTATTGTAAGAAATTTGAAATTTAGGATGAGAACTATATCGAAAATTTTAATTTGATACGATACTAATTTTTAGCTCATATCTAAACCGAGAACTGTACCGAACTGAACGTGTTGAACCGATCCGAAAGTATCGGTACCGAACTGAATTTTAACATATTATATATATATATATATATATATATATATATATATATATATATATATATATATATATATATATATATATATCCTCAAATTGCAACCATGACTTGTGATGTTTTAGCTATTCTTGTGACCACAATAGCTTTTGAAAGTGCATTCAGCAATAATTGAAGGATTCTTGATCAATATAAGAGTGCATTTAAGCCTGATGTGGTGGAAAGTTTGGTGTGTGCTAGAGATTGACTATTTCGTGATCAATATATAATTTAATCTTAACTCTTAAAATCATCTTATAAACTTATTATGTTTAAATACTTAACTATTTTTTATTTGCTTTATTATTTGTAAATGCAAAGAAAAATGAGTTGAAAAAACTTACAAAAGATATTATGGAGTTTAACTTAGAGTCTTTGGAATTAGATAAAGATGTTGATTGTCCTTCTTCATCTAATTATGGAATTTATATCTTTTATGTTTTTGTGTTTATTTAGAAGATCTTTTTTTTTTTTAATCCAAAGATTTGGAAGAGCTTAAATGGTGTTTATTTAGAACTTTTATATTTATATTTATTTGCAAACTTTATGTTGTAGTAAGAATGTTATTTAAATTTATTTGATAGTACTTGCTTGAATGTTTAAATAACATATGAAATATAAATTTTTTAATGAATTTATAATTTTAATCATAATTTTTTTTTATAAATAATATTATAATTAATTTTTATAATAAATATATATATATTTTTTTCAGATTATAAATGTGATTCGAACAGTTTTTTTCAATTCAATTCATATTTGAGTTACATATAAGGGTGCGTCTGGATCGGGGTTAAAAATGTAGAGTGTAACAATTACAAGTGTAACTATTAAGGGAGTAATAGTTACAGGTGTAACAGTTAAATTGTTAATCTTGTCTGGCAACTCAAGGGTAATGGATAAGCTATTA